>JASTWP010002788.1:0-36515 GCA_030770255.1 Temnothorax ravouxi
GTACGGTCGAGAAACGCGGTCGCTAATTTCTGACCGCGCAGTTCGTTATTCGTTCGTTCGTCGCAGCCATTCATTCCGGAAGCGCGACGCGACGGAAACCCCCGGCGTCTCGGCGGCGTCGCGACGCCACTAACGAACGAACAGCGCGAGCGGCGTGCGGAGTCCTGTTACGCCTTGAGCTTTTACCGCGCGCCCCGCCGAAGCTTTTACCTTTCCCGCGAGCTTTTAGCAGCCGAGCCGACCTCCCCCTCCCTTCTCCCTGAGTCTTCTAAACCCTTTTAATACCCCGACCCGTGTGCGGACGGCGACGACGCGCCAAGAGATTTATCGCACCTGTATATTGCGAGGCTTCTTAATCGCTCGTAAAAGCCGCGACGTGCGAGGCTCCCATAGCTTTCCCGATTTTGTTCGCGGAAGCCACGTGCTCCTCAAACGGAATATTAAGGATATTAGAGATTCCTGAAGATATAGAGACGGATATTTGCGTCTGTGGAAAAAAGTGCGTCTCGAAAAATGCCGCGAAACTCTTCGATGCGAACTTTTAATGTAAAAATAAACGTACAACGGCGACAAAACAAACTCGTTTCTGACATGTACGACTTGTCTGATTTTTCGCGGGCGACGAGAAGCATGGAAGTCTTGTGTTATTTGTTGGGGCACTGAACTATTCGGCAAGTTCTTTTATTGACCGGCGAAATAGCTGCGATATAGAGAAGAGAAGAAGAAGAAATAGGATCCAACGTCATAAATCGCTCCTTCCCGAATGTCGTCCGTCTATTCGGTGTCGTTGCGAATAAACCGCTTTGCTTGCCTATATCGATCCGGACGATTTGGCCGGAACTCGGCGACCGTTACCCTCGATCGCTTTTATCAGCTCTTATAGCTGCTCGCCAATACCGCAAAGTATCTAAGCTAATTTTACACTCAACCCTTCCTTTCCGCGCGTTTCTGACAAAAACCTCCCCCAATCGCGCTGCCACGCTCATTGGGAACTTTGAGACACGTCGTAAAAGTAATCCCGATTCATTTCCGCGGGATTGCCCGTGTCATTCTTTTCTCTATCGCCCTCTCCTCCGGGTTCCACGCGTTCCCCGCGTTCCCCGTCACTCCTATCCAACTTGCCCTCCACCGATGCGAAAAGTTAACGAGAAAAGTAATCCAATTTTGATCCAGCAACGGGGTAACCCGTTCGGGACGCGCGGTTGTCTCATATCGTTGCAGCATTTCTGTTGTTCGGGGCGAAGAATCGCTCGATAGATGTTACGGACCGCGCATTGATTTACGTTACTTAATAATTTATTTGATGTCTCCAATTTAAGAAGCAGAATTTAAGAAGAATAAGCTCTTGTATCTACTTCCTGAATTGGAGACATCAAATAAATTATTAAGTACATATAATAACTTACTTATAGAACTCGCTTGTCATTAACATAAATTTTATTTTATTATTGCATCCATCACACACAGTCTTGATAGCCATACTTTACTTGCTAAATAATTTTTCATTACTTAATTAATTAATTAATTGCAATCAAATTGCAAATTATTTATTTCCAAAATTAACTTTATATAATCTCATTACAGTCAAAATATTGTTATGCTATTTAAAAGTAATCTGACGTGTATGTACGCCTTCTATGCAATTGGAAATATTTTAGTTTAGTATATACTTAACATTTTGTTTAATGGAAAATTAAAGCGTACATTACCGTCTATTGATTCGACGTTCTTGTACACACGTATATACGAAAACACACACTCGTCGCGCTCTATTCTATAATGGAAGGAACTTACGAAGGAAAAGCAATCTCGCGGGAAGGGACTCCGGCAAAGTCAGGCCTCGGTTGCCGCTGCGTCTTACCGGTTTATTCGCAACACCCATGGGAAAATCGCGCGCGAATCTGCAGTGTGTCGCGCGTGTGTGCAAACGTCGTTTTCGCGACTCAGTGTCTCGCCAGGGAGCTTAACTCAATTACGCGCCTCTCGAAACGCGATTCCGGCGATTCGATCAGCTGGTGCGCTCGTCGCGACGAGCGAAATGGCCGATCGTTGTCGTTTAAACGACGACTTCGCGATCGTTACTCAGGCTTATCCCGTAAGGCTGGATCGAGCAAACGAGCGTGAACAAACACAAATGAACAGTTCGCTTCGGTGAGGACGAATAACGTCGAGAGCACATCGGGACAAGTTGCTCATTCGTATTTGTTCACCGCTCGTTCGCTCGAAATTGCTCCGGCAAACCGTGGACTTGAAATTGCATTGATGTTCATTATGAGTGAATTTTTTATCATTCATCATATTGGTGATTAATGCCAAAAATTGTGGTGTAAAAAATAATTATAATATTTAATTTAAGAAATATTAAAATCTTATTTCCATCACCGTGCGCGTATATAACTTTTTTTTTTAACCACGAGTAGCGGGCGCCCTTCGGCGCGCTAAGAGGATTAAAGCGACGACGCGAATCCGGTAATTACTCTGCGAGGCGTTGCAAAGGATTACGAGCAGTAATTCTGCGGCGCGTGCGAAGGTGCGCGTGTGTGTGCGTTTTGAACATCCGCGAGAGCGCGGACGCCTCCGAATTTACCCTCCGCGTTTCCGAGTGCCCTCGAGGAAGCGAGGACACCCTCTCTTTCATTGGACGGATCGTTTCATCCCTAAAAATGCACGCGTTACTCGCCTTCCCCCGAAACACCGAAGAAGCGGTAGACGCGGAGGCGGATGGGGAGAATCCCGTGGAATGTTTCCTGTTTTGTGCCTAACAATGGCACTTATCTCCGAACGATTTCTATCGCGCCTACAGAAGCGATTTTCACCCCACCCGCGGAATCTACCGATGAAGTTTAGAACGTTTCGACACGCTCGATTAACGCCCTTCCCGTTGCTTTACCTCGACGATAAACACGGCGATTTATCCGCGCGATTTATCGCATCGCCGACGCGATAGATTGGCTGCGAATTGTCTTATCGCATCGCCGACGCGATAGATTGGCTGCGAATTGTCGTCACGGATTTTCGCCGTAACCGCTGTCACAATTACTTAGAATTGCAGTATATATCGTTATTAGAAGATCGGAAATATAATATAGTTCTTGACAAATAAGATGTTATTAAGAATTAAGGAAAAAAGATACTGAGACTTCTCGTCCGAAGCGAATTAAAATTACTGCATTTTGAGTAAACAGTAGCGGCAAACTGGAGCCACTTCCAACAGGAACAATAATTTCTATGCTTAATTTTACGACTTAACACTCGTTGATGCGAATGTGTGCAGAATAGTGTGCTTCTCCGCGCACACGTGCGGGAGGGAAAACAATGTCTTCCGTCCTCCTCAAGTCTGAGCGTTTTGTGTACTTACGTAGACGTAGATACCCTAGATTTTCTTAAAACTAAATTGCATTTACCGAAAGTCTCAACGAGCTTTTCACATCTATACTTTCCTTCTTCTTCAAACACACTCCAGTCACGGTGTTTAACCTGAAAACATTTCGTTCGCTGTTGTCTTTCCTTTCGTTTTTAGTTTTTCCATCGACGGAAATGCCGATTGAGGAATGTAGAAGCGAGATTACTTGCGCAATTTTTCTCTCATTGCGTTCAATTGAAGCTTTTATTGTATTCAGTTGCAATCTTATTTTGACTTTGTATAAAAAAAATTTGTTTATATATCCTGATCAACAGCTTCACTTGTAGTATTTTATTATTATAACACTTTTTATTTAATTATTCTTTCTCACCTATGATGTTAGAACAGAGGTCGGCAAACTTCTTCGAAGATTTTTGCGAGCTAAGAATAAACATTAAGGATACTAGATACTTTCATAATAAAAGAGAAAATATTTCCACAAGTTTTTCGACGAAATTAGAAACATAATATAATTACGCGGGTAATGAAAGATACGTCGGCAGTTTAACAGGGTCTTAAGAAAATAAGAAGAAGAAAGATGTATATATAATTATAATTTGCCACAGGCGGTAGAATTTCTGGATCCTGTCGAACGTGCCGATCGCTTCACTGTCTCGTCAGGATATTTTTCACTAATCTAAGTTTTTTTTCTTCTGTTTATATAGCGAAGGAGCTTAAAGTATGCGGCAGCGCGAGGAGCGGCGGCGAGGTGTGCTGCTCGGCCGACATGGAAGTGAGATTGCAGGCGCGGGCACGCGACAAGCACGAGAAGGCCACCAAAGAAACTCTCCAGAGAATGCATCAGGTCCTGTCTATGCGGGGAAACAGGTTCCACAGTGAGTATAGCACCGTCTTTTTCCGATTTCGTCGATAAGGGAAGAAACCCGCGGCGCGTGGCAATGCCCGATGGGAATATCGCGGCATGTGTTCCCTCTTTTTCTCGCTAGATCGGGGAGTTGAGTGAATGGACGAAGGGCAGCGAGAGAGAGAGAAAGAAAACAAAGCTATCCCTTTGTCGCTTATATCACCGTCAGTGTCGAAGAAACTTTAAGGACCGCAAAACACGCAGTTAAATGTTAAAAAATTATTACTCGTATTTTGGAAAGTATTTTTATCAAAACGTAGATCCCTATATTTTATATACAACAAAGTATTGTCTCCGCTGGAAGTCTTTTAGGATAAAGTAAGCAGAAATTAAATTCAGCGTATTCAGCGTTGGCGATTAACAACCCCCTCGTGTCCTCCGATACAAATTTCAGCGTAAACCGCCCCTCTGCTTTCCACGCTCGTCCAGCATTTTGTTATTCGCTTTACACCGGCGAAACTCGCTTTAATCGCCTTATTCAAATCCTTTTAATCCACTTATTCGAAAGTAACGCGCTGTGCTGGTAGGATTCAGGAACTAACCGGAAGTAAAGCCAATATTTCATAGTAAGAGACTCGAGTTTTCAGCGGTCGGAAAAGCGAAGCGGGAAAGTGACTCTTCGTTTTGCACGTCCGAAGAAGTCTTTCGAAAGATTGTAATGTTTCTGTAAGAACGAGATGTAAGATTGCAAAATAAGTTTAAGTATATAAGAAAAGGATCTCAGAAATTACTAGAGAAACTTTTGCAGAGTGGAGCAAGCTTTTTGTTATATAGAAAATGTAAATTTACAGAAACGCGAAGAATCAGAAAGTAGTAACTAAAACAAATTTTACAATAGTAAAATGAAAGTAAAATCTCTCTCTCTTTCTCTCTCTCTCTCTCTCTCTTTTTCTCCCCTTCCGCGGTTGTCTTTTTATCCTCGCCGAGCAGTTTAATCGGCCGGACGTCACTCGGAAGATCACTCTCGGTGAACAGTCTAGTCAATCCTCCGGGTGAACTTTTTTTAACGGACATGCTCGATCGAACGCACACTCTCATCTTAAGTGTGAGCCCTTCGGAGTGGGCGCAGGGATGAAGAACGGGGATGAAAGAAGATTTCAGGGATAACGGCACAGCCGCGCGCGGCTTGGCGCGAAAGTGGATGTTGACGACCTCTCGCCGCGGCCGCGCTCCTCCAAGCCGAGAGCGCGAGGTCGGCTCGCGAGGGTTTTTTTTCTAATTAAAGGGGAACCGCGCGCGGGCTGCATCGACAAGGGTTTTACAAGAGTCGTACGAAGAGGGGGGGGCGCGTGCTCTTGATGCGAATACTGTCTTGTGTGCGCGCCTCGAAGAGGGCACCTGCATACGGACCGTTGTTGAGCGTGTTATCGACTATTCGACTCGATTGCGTCAACATACGGAGGAAGAAAATAATGGCGCGTGCAAAAATGGGGCAAAATTTGACGTTTCTTCCGAACGAGGGACTGAAAAAATGTGTTAAATAAAATAAAAGTGATATTTTTTTCACGTAACAACGGGATTCTATCGACGAAAATATTTTCGAGCATTATACATTTCGTATTAATCACTGCGGAACGGAATTTTTGAAAGCGTTGGAAGAAAGAAAACGATATATTTTGGCCGCAAAGATATTAGTTACGAGGGAATATGCGGCTGGGGAAAAAGAGCGGCGAGGAATATCTCGTATATTTTACCCGATTTTACCGAATTCATATGGCAAGGATGGAAGCCGCCGCGCCACGGCCGCGCCGCAAATAAAAGCGTCCTTATTGATTTGTTATTCGGCGATTTATATTAGTAGGGAGAATCTGTCACGCCTTCGCTCATGTAAATTGCGCGGAGGATATCATCAGGATATCCGCCGTTTCCTCTCGTTTCCTCCGTATTCGTACGCTGCCGGTACGGTATCCACCCTCCTCAAAGTGTTTCTGCATATTCGCATTTGCATGCACCTTTTAGATATCCGAATCCCCGGGTCGGGATGCCTGAAATTTGATTTGCCCGAGTTTGCACGACGTTTGCGAATACACGCAACTCAATAACGAAACGGTATACAAGTACATATATATTATACAATTTATGTCGCGCAACTAGGTCGTCATTTATCCATACTTTTTTTATTTCTTCTCTACTTTCTTATGAAAAGTATTTGTAAAAAATTATTTGTAGACGGATATGTAGAGCTTTTATTTGTTTTTGCTCAAAGTAGCGTTGTTAAAACTTTTTATGTTTAAGTTGCGTTTCACTTGTATTGACTTAGCCGTGTTTGTTCGCGTCCCCGTTATCTCTTGTTGCATCGATATCCATCAAACGTTAGTAAGTCTGGATAACGATAAAAGCAACATCGGGGACGTCTATATATCTTTGTGCGCTACAAACAGATGCGATTGCATTTAGAGCGCCGTCTGCACCGCTGCAATTAATAGTTGAATGTTGAACGCGAGCGCGCCATCGTAATTAGCGTAGGTAGCGTTAACAATTCGCACAATACCCGAATACCCTCGGAATGCCTGTGTCGAGAACGATAATTATTCGGGCTCTCTTGAAGCCGTTTCGAACACTATCCGTTACCGTGAACGCCAGCGTGTCTCGAAGAGCAACCACTCCGAGAGAGAACTTCTTCGGGGATATTATCGCGTATATAATAGAACGCGCGGTCTTTTATCTATTTAAATGATTTTACACAAAATGCCCTTTGCTATTTCTTCGCTTTATTTGACAAAGCAATTTTCATCGAAGCGAGCATTAGATTATATACCTTCTTCTATTAAGGAAGCTGGGAACCAAGAAATCTTCGGACGAAATTAAAAATTAGATCGCTGTAAAGTATCCGAACTTGACTACGTTATCTCATTTGGTCGATAAAAATCGAGGGATTTAATCGGCAGGTTTAGCTTTGACCGCGAAAAACCGTGTCATCGCGTTGGAAAAAACCTAAATTACACTGTTGACTTCCGTGAAATTTTCCCCGTTATATTTGTAGAACATATCGGTGAAAATCAGGGAAAATTGAATGGAACAAAGAGTATTCTCAGAACATTTATAAATCTTGTAACTTGTAAAAGAAATATTATTTGTGTGACGAGATAATTTATGAAATGAAAAATTGACGTTGGAAAAATGGAAGCATGGCAAGAAATAAGTGAAACAGAGAGAAAAAGAGTTTTTTATATCAATAAAATTAATAAAAAAGGAACATTTTTAAACAATTTTATGTTTATATACAATGTCGAAAAATGCATATTAATATAAAATTATAAATTATTTTTTGTTAAATATATCTCTTCTGTTTTCTTTTCAAAATTTAAAAATAAAAGGGTTAAAAATATTTCAAGAGCACATATTATATTATATATATACACTCTAATATATATATGGGGCATTCTACGTCACAGGAAGACCCCCTCTGTCCAAAAATGGTTTCAACCGAAAAGGTTCCACTTAGGCTTAAAATGTAGGTTATTATGTCTACTTGTAAATGCAAAGTGGCACCTTTTGAAATTGCAAATGGCGGATCTAATATGGCGGACAATTAAAAAAATAACGCGATATTTCGACATTTTAGAACACTCTGAACATATTGGCATCAAAAACTCAAAAAACAATCTTTTCTTTGGTTTCTTCTACCCCTATTTCATATATAATTCATTTAAATTTGGTTGACTATACCCAACTTTATACGCAATCAAAGGTTCATATACGAAATTCACGAAAACAAAGCTTCCTCTATGAGGAAGCAACAAAAAAGTAACCGAATACGCTTGACAATTTTTACTCGGAGGTTTTTTGGGTTGTTACATACGAATTTGACATCAAATTTTTAAAATTCAAAATGACGGACCCTAAATGGCGGACATAATCAAAATTTTTTAAACAACGGGCGAATTTGATTGAAACTTGTTATTTGGGGGTTTTTGGGGTCACTGATTATGAATCCGAAGTCTGATTTTAAAAATTCAAAATGGCAGATCCAATATGGCGGATGAATTTTTATAAAAACGAACGAATTCGCTTGAAACTCGTTGCTCGGGGATTTTTGGAGTCGCTGATTATGAATCCAAAGTTGAATTTTAAACATTCAAAATGATGGATATAATATGGCGAGTGATTTGTTTAAAACAAATTATACATTGTAGACAAGTGTTGATCCTGCAGAAGCATTAGAATACCTTTTTATAAGTAATTCCTTATTACTGTTTGAGATAAAGCAGTGATGTTTTAATATCCCTGGTACAGCTGGAGCCTTGTCAAATCTTTTTCTCAAGAACTTTTCAATTTTGTCGTGTTCTTTGCGACTATAAAATAATGTCGTTATATTTTCAAAATAATTCTGCCCCCATTCAACAAGTTTATTTGGAGTTAATATTGCATCAGCTGGTTTACATATGAGACTAATTCTCGCAGCTTCTCTTTTAAATAAAGCACCAATTCCATCCGAAGCACCTTTGCCGTGAGCTGTCGCATGAACATGCCATTCAGCGCTAACATTAAAATCATCTTGATTTTGTCTACAATGTATAATTTGTTTTAAACAAATCACTCGCCATATTATATCCATCATTTTGAATGTTTAAAATTCAACTTTGGATTCATAATCAGCGACTCCAAAAATCCCCGAGCAACGAGTTTCAAGCGAATTCGTTCGTTTTTATAAAAATTCATCCGCCATATTGGATCTGCCATTTTGAATTTTTAAAATCAGACTTCGGATTCATAATCAGTGACCCCAAAAACCCCCAAATAACAAGTTTCAATCAAATCCGCCCGTTGTTTAAAAAATTTTGATTATGTCCGCCATTTAGGGTCCGTCATTTTGAATTTTAAAAATTTGATGTCAAATTCGTATGTAACGACCCAAAAAACCTCCGAGTAAAAATTGTCAAGCGTATTCGGTTACTTTTTTGTTGCTTCCTCATAGAGGAAGCTTTGTTTTCGTGAATTTCGTATATAAACCTTTGATTGCGTATAAAGTTGGGTCTAGTCAACCAAATTTAAATGAATTATATATGAAATAGGGGTAGAAGAAACCAAAGAAAAGATTGTTTTTTGAGTTTTTGATGCCAATATGTTCAGAGTGTTCTAAAATGTCGAAATATCGCGTTATTTTTTTAATTGTCCGCCATATTAGATCCGCCATTTGCAATTTCAAAAGGTGCCACTTTGCATTTACAAGTAGACATAATAACCTACATTTTAAGCCTAAGTGGAACCTTTTCGGTTGAAACCATTTTTGGACAGAGGGGGTCTTTCTGTGACGTAGAATGCCCCATATATATATATATATATATATGTATATGTATTACATCCTGTCGCGGACGTACATTCTGTATAAACGATGGAGGACTCGTGCTTCTCGTAAAGGCCTTACGAACTTCTATCTAGCGGAGTGCCGACTAAAGTGGGCACCAGGTGCTAAAGTTGGACGGTGGCACCTCAAAGAGGCTTCGGTTGTAAAAGCCGACGTGCAGCGGAAAAGATGAAAGACCGACGAGAAGGTGCGGCCTTCGAATAATTTCGTCAACGGGGGAGACCGTTAGACACCCGTGGATGCTTCCCGAGCTGGGACGTGTGTTCCAATTTCCGCGCTAATTGCTGACACTACGGTCTCGCGAGTAAGATCAAAGATATCGATCAAGGATATCGTCCCCGCGTGACGGACATTGATTTAGAAAGGCTCTCAGAAATTATGATGATTTTAAAATCAAACGGAATTCCAATCGGTATTCTTTGCTACAGGAAAAAAAACAGCTTGTAATATTAATTTTTTTATGCTCACTCAATTTTGTTGAGTACAAAATTTATTTCTCCATAATTAAATAACACCAATATTTAAGGAAATGTTAAACGATTCCAAATTTAATGTTGCATTCTCATTTACGAATCATGTCGATAACACTTCAATCTTAAATTCAACGGGATTTAATTGTATTTGATGCTAATTGTATATAAACTGTTATGTCGTTACATTTTAACTCGTACGCTAAAAGGTATGATGTAACATTTAACGTCCGACTTAACTGCATTTATCTGCATCTGTCAGCGATCGAATGACCTGTCAATCGGAAAATTTGCTCTCCCTAGTCCTAACGGACTACAAAAGACTTAAATAATTTCATAATAAAATTCCGCTGGCACTGTATAAAATGTCATGTTGGCGTACTGATATTGAAATGTCAGGTTAATAAAGAAACTATACCGTTGACTCAATCTCGCGGCTGAAACGGGGCCGCAGCCCCCGATGAACAAAGCGCAGCGCGGCGCGGCGCGGTGCGCTTGCAATGCAACGAGAGAAGCAGCGTTTTTCCGCCCTCGATCCGCCGCCACCCCCGTTCCTCGTCCTCGCTCACCGACGAACAACCTCCTTATCGTCACTTCCGCCCGGGGGGGAGGGGGGGAATGTGATTAAAATTCCTTTTAGCGACGAATCCGGCTCCCTTTTCTGTCGCAAGTCCACCGGAGGTGTAAAAAGCACAGACGTCGATCCACGTTGAGGAACGAGAGGAACGGAGAGGCAGACAGAGAACTGTTGGGTAGTTGCCGCAACTTCGTTGGGCTTTTAATTCGCAATACGAACCACCCTCCCGTCCCACGAGGACGACGACGACTCGCACCCTGAAATCTCGACTAATTTCCCGTTTTGCGCTCGACCGCGATTTTCCGCCGGGAGAGGCGTCAAAGCGCCGAGAAACTCGTCGCGATAAGTTATCTCGGGATTTCTTTTGCGGATCTCCGCCTCCCTTCTTTACGTCACATCATTTAATATATAATAATGTTAATTATCACAAAACTATATAATAAATAGTAAAAATTGACAATTTAATTAAATGACCGACTGTATACGAGCGAAAGCTGTAGAACGGCGATTATAATGGCATTTTTAAAGTGTTATTTTATAAAATTATTTACAAGCTGCGATTCACAGAATTAAGCAGAATTACGTGGACTCACGTTTCTTGTCGTTTGCAGGTTTTTTCAAGGACCTTTTGGCGGGCAGCAAACGAGGTTTTCACGAGATGTTCAAGAAGACCTACGGTATCCTTTACGAGCAGAACGCGTACGTCTTCACGGACTTTTTCAACGAGCTGGAGAATTATTACGCGAAAGGAACGGTGAGTACCTTTCCCTCTCCCTCGCTTTCCTCCCCTTGGAATTTGATTATCTCGACGTTAAAATGGCGCGGCTACGATTTATTTCACTCTTTGCCGAGAATTCCGTCTATATATAAGGCCGGATCCCGATCAATTTATGTTAGAACAGCGTCTGCGTTGTTCGGTCTCTCTTTGGAGCACTTCCGTACAGAACAGTGCTTTCCATATTACCGGCAAATTTGGAATTATGGTACCTGTAACTCTGTAACGTTGAGCCATTCATTTACCTCTCGTTTGATGTCGCGCGGGGTGATGCCCCCCGGTGAAAATTGCAATCGCGCCTTAATTTCCCCGTCTTCTCTCTCTCTCTCTCTCTCTCTCTCTCTCTCGGTCCCTCTTCGCTCCTTCTGCAGACGCCCTTCGCCCTGGTGTATTAAGCGCGAATAAATAAGACGACGAGCCGTGAGGAGAGCTGCCGGGCCGTGTCTCGGGATCTAAAGTTTATTACAAGCCGTTTTCCGCGCAATTACGCTCGACGACACCTTCCTCTCTCGGAATATCAACGACCGAGAAATGTAAAGGAGTACGAGGCGGAGTAAGAGATTTAAGTGCGCGAACTATCCTTCGACAGTATCGCGAGCGGTATGTACGTGGGTTACGTGAAGGGCAACGGTAATCTCATCTTTCTCTCTGTAGCTTGCCGATTGAAACGGAGCGACGTAAAAGGCGGTGCCGCTATCGGAACTTCCTGTAATTCGACAGATGTCACGGTATCCGTATCTTCAAAGGAAAAAATTTATATCCCTTTCCACACACGTTCGGCTCACTCGAATATCCCTCTGATCGATTCGTACGGGACACAACGACGTGACGTGACGCAACGCGTCACGTTCCATTCAATTTTTCTTATAGCGTCAGCGTCGCGACAAAGGTATCGCAAAATCGTATCAAGACCATTTAAAAAGAAAGAAATTTTTTTTATAGGAAAATCTAAACGTGCTCGACATCGTTTAATTATCATTTCTTAATCCGAGAGTCATAGGAGTTCGGAATTATTCGCCCAACATTAATTTTACGAAAAAAATAATTGACTTTTGAGAAAAGAAAAATTTTTTTAGAAAAAAGAAGCTTTTTTATGAATTTATTTTTTAAGTAAGCCCAACAAAATTAATTCGTTTTTGTATCGAGCCCTTGAATTCCTCGAGGTGCGATCGAAGGATAATCGCGCGACGTGAGTCGACTTTCAGCTCCGCTCTTTAACGCTTTTAAACTTCAATTGGGGTCTGCGGCAGGAACAACCCCTTGTCCACGATGTCCGGTTCGCGCCGCCGAAGCTCGAAAGTCGGGTAGAGGGTGGAAATCACGTGCGAAGGCGGATTTAATCAATGTGCTTTTGACATCGCCCCGACGTTGTCCCGCTAAAGGGACCCGCCGCCGCCAAAGCGAAAATATCTCGTCGCCGGAAGGGTCCCGTACGCGTTCGCCCCGTGTACCTGTCCCTACCTACCTATCGAAGGGCTTCCGCAATTACACCGCGATCTATTGAATTTACTCGAGCTCGCTACCCCCCCCTCCCTTTTGCGCGCGCGGGGCCGCTTTTGGACTGCTCCGGAATGGAATTTAATTTTACTTGGAAACACGATCGCCCTGAGTTGTGTTGTTTCGCGTCAGGAAGCGCGTTATTATAAGCGGACGAACGAGAGAAGACTCCGAAGCGAGCGCGAGATGTAATAAAGTCACGATCGACGAGGAGAGGGCGATCCATCCCCCACGGGGGATGGAACGCAACACCGGGCACCAATTGCAGCGAGGTAACTGATGAAAATAAGGCGCGGAAATGCGAAGCAACGGTGTGGGCAGCGGTGTGGGATTATAGTACCTAATACCGTGATGCAGTACTTACCGGACAGGAGAGAAAAAAAGCGCCTGAAAAAAGCAACGGGTCTTAAGAATGAATGTCGCGTCGCGTTGCTTTTTTTCAGGCGATTTTTTCCTTCGAAACTCCGGATGACCGTCGAAGAGACCGTCGCGAACGGAAAGGATATTAAGAATGTAAAACTATCGGACTATTGGATTACAATTCCGTGCGCGAGATAAAAGAAGCGAAGTGGACTTCAGAGTTTCACACATCCAGCAACACTTGCGCTGCAGGGCTGAGAATGGCTTCTGGCTAGAAGGGACGTAAGTGACAGGTACACGGTTGTACAATTCGTCACGCGGTGTCAAAAGGAGGAGGAGGAGGAGACGGAGGAGGAAAGACGTCGATCGAGACGAGACGCTTTGTCGATTGTCATTCAAATCGTCCCTCGAATTATTCACCGGCGCCGCTCGGAAACCTGTTCCGCATGCACACAACAGAAGGCGAAGTGCCCGATCGCGTGAATGCATTATCGTTGCAACGCTCCTGTCACTGATAAATTTATCGCGAATATTAATCTGCCGCGAATCGCGCCATTTTCAACGCTCCCGGGAAGCTCCGAAAGAAAAACGGCGTTTCGGCTTTTCAAATTTATTATAACAAGTCATAATAATATTAATTAGAATTTATTATATATATATTTCACACATAATAATATATCTGTATTTGAGTCAAATTACGTCATGTTAGATTTAATATATCGTATTTAATTTAAATACATAAATATTTCAATTTAAAAAATAATAATTAATTGAAAATATTTAGTCGAGTTAACAACTTTTTTTCAGTATATAAAATATAATATATATTGTATATTGAAAATATTTCATGTTGCTATTATATCGTGCAACATTATTGTGTTTATCGTGTCCTCTGAAACTCTAGAATTTTGTGAAACATCCTGGTACATCTCTGTACAACGACAGTTTAAAATCACGAAGAAAGTTCTCAGACTGTTCTCGATATTTAAAAGCGCAAGAGAACATCCACTAAATGCTTCAAATGAGCATGATTCATATTTTGTTCCAAGATTCAAGGAATGAATGTGTAATTAGATTAACTGCCATGGTGACGTTAAAGACGTATTTCGCGACTTGTCCTTCAGTCACTTTTCCTCTTCCTTTCATTCGTTCCTTCGCAGTATATACAAGATCGAAACAGAGTTCTTGGCGGGCGCTCTTGTATTCTAATTGCGCGAATAATCGCTGGGAGTCATTAATATTCCATTGAGCCGGCGGGCTCGGTGTCTCGGTTGTCGGCTTTCGATTAATCCGAATTATGATCGGATCCAGCGCAATTTGTCTGAGGCTGCGACGGCTGATTGCCGTGGTAAATCGAAAAAGCGCGTGCTGTCCTCCGAATAATCGTTGACCAAATAAATCGAATTAACACTGATGTGATTATATACGCATGTATCAGAATTAAATGTATAATATAAAAGTGTAATTTATATAATTTCATTTGTGTAATAATTTTCTCGGTACATTAAAATTATGTTTTCTGTAGAAGACTTATAATTTTGTTTCGAGTTTCTTACTAAAATTAATTTTTAGGAAGAAGATTGATGTTTATATTTGCAGATCATTCAAATGTGGATATATGTTGTTGTAATATATGCGTATATTTATATAACGTACATACGTATTTCTTCTATATATGGATTCCAAATTCATCCCTATAATGAAGAACTTATTATATAATTTACAATTTTATTATTCGTTTTAGGTGGATCTCAACGATGCCATGGACAATTTCTTCAACACCCTCTATCAGAAGATGTTCACCGTGCTCAACAGTCAGTACAACTTTGACAATAAATATTTGGAGTGCGTGGGCGAACACATGAAGGAGATGCGACCGTTCGGGGACGTGCCACAGAAATTGGGCGTGCAGATTAAACGTTCGTTCGTGGCCACGAGAGCATTCAGCCAGGCCTTAACCGTCGCTGCGAACGTGCTGAAAAATATGCAATCGGTAAGAGAATCACTGTGACAACATCGAGAAAGTCCAAATCAATGTAGCTCGATTCAAACCACGCGATATCCAAACACTCCTCAAACAAATATTTGTATATTGAATTTTGTATATTAAAAATTGAAATTTAGGCCTAAATCTAAGAAAAACTGGGTCTTCCAATTTTTATAGAAACTTTGAACGAAGAAAATTGATGCAAATCGATTCGATGATATTTCTTCGTTTATTTTACACTCGCTTGAAGTAATTAAAATTATTAAAAATTTGTAGAATATATATCTATTTTATGTTTACCTTGATTTTATTCTGCTTCTTTATTCCGATTCTTTCTCACTTTGTTCTCTATTCTACTTTACTTCTGTTTTTCTTTAAATTTCTCTGTATGTTTATGGCTCTTACGCCATTATTTCGCAACCGCAACCGCGCATAGATTTTAAAACGAACTCTTTGTTGGCCGTAGCTGAAGCCATCGGCGGATTGTGCAGCTGCCTTGACCAGGATGACAGCCTGTCCGGCCTGCAGCGGTATATCGGACAACGTGCTGGCGTGCAGCTATATGTGTACCAACACGATGAAGGGTTGCTTAGCGCAACACGCGGCACTCGACACCGACTGGAATCAGTTCGTCGGTAAGCAATTTCTCCTCTCTCTCTCTTTCTCTCTCTCTCTCTTTCCTTCTCGCCCGAGTATATCGGTTATTATATTTCGAGAGAACACGAATCATCGACGCGCGCAATCTGTTGTATATACGCGTCGAAAGTCTTCTTTCTCGGAAGCTATACATAGGAATTTTTTGTGGAAATGATCGCTCTTCGCTCGCATTATAGATACGAATAACGAATCTTTGATTGAAAAGGAAATATTTCGAAAATCGAGACAATAATAATATCGATATTATATTTTCCTAATTTAAAATTTTTCATAGAAGTTGAGAAGAAATAGAAGAAATATTTCTCACGAGACATTCCGCGCGAAATTTCTTCTTTTTTCGTTTCGCTAGGAAACGATCTCGGGCTTCAATTGATCCGCTTTTCGATTTCCAAACACAGAGGCTGTGGACAAGATCGCCGATCGGCTGCTTGGACCGTTTAACATCGAGGTGCTAGTGCGTCCAATCAATCTGAAGATTTCCGAAGCGATCATGAACTTTCAGGAGAGCAGTTCTGACGTGTCGCAGCGCGTGTTTACCGGTTGCGGCCGACCGATGCTGGGTAGACGTAGACGCAGGGACAATCGCGAACTGGAACTGGAGGAGTCCCTGAATTTCGATCAGGAAACGTTAACGGAGGATCGCGCCTCGACTGCCGCGATTCTGGACAAACTGGTGAAGGAAATACGCCAACGGGTGCGCGATCTCCGACAATTCTGGGTCTACTTGCCTTACCGGATGTGCAACGAGGGTCTGGTTGCGCCACCCAGCAATACGAAGGAATGTTGGAACGGCACGCACGTAGACAAGTGAGAACGATTAAAACTCCATTTGTAATCAGTTTCACTTGTTAGCACTCGGCTATAAGAAATTTATTCATTGTAGATAAACTAACAATTCAATTCTCTACATGTTTTAAATGCATAATAACGTTGCCTTTGTATCATAGCAAGTCAGTACGCGACCAATATTCGCTTGTTATTCTTTCAGGTACTTATATCCGGTGTCGTCCGATGGCGAGTCTCAGACGATGAACCCGGAAGTACGCAGTACGGGACCAAGACCGACCATCGTGAGGGATCAGGTTTTCGCGCTGACCACCATCACGAATAGGTTGAAATTGGCATTCAACGGGCAAGATGTCGACTGGATCGATACTGGTAATTATCTGACGGCATATTAATAGCATGCTATAACAATTCTCTTTGTCTATATGATAATAATTATCCTTATGACTTCACAGACGAAACGTGGTACGGTTCCGGGAGCGGTTCGGGCGACGGTACGTTCACCGACGACGAGGATGGCTTTAAGGAGGGCTCCGGCTATGAGGGACCACGTAAGGAATTGGAGCCGGAACCCCCGAAACAGCCGTCGCCCCCGGTCGTCCACGAGGTTGAGATACCGCCGCGAGTAGATATCGAGCCGCACAAAGGCACGGGTACGAGCAGCACGGGTACAAGCAGCAACCAGACCATTTCCGTGAACAGCGGGGAAGACAGCAGGCCGAAAATGTCGCTGTTTAGGGCGCTGACGACGTACCTGATGCCGATAGTGGTGATGTGGTTCGGCGGTTGCTTCAACGACTTGCTGTGATCGTGTGAACCTTGTGACTCTAAGCATAGCGCTGTGTAAATATTGCCCGATTGCGAGCCGCGATCTCGACGGCGACGAATGAAGGAAGGAGGATCACTCGATAGACTCTCAGATCGCGTAAATCGCGCATCAGATCGTCCCGCGAATCTCGCGGATTTCCGCAAAAACGCTTCGAGAAGTTAAGGAGGACGTTTTCGCGAACGGAACATCCTCCGGTCCAATTCCTCGGACCCTCCGGTTCAGCACTCGTCAAATTGACTGCGTGCATGAAATCGATTTAGCGAGTACCGAAATCGTGTTAGGTGATCGTCTTAGCGAGTACATGAATATTCGTGGCCATAGCTACTCGCTCCTGCCACAAATGGGCAAGTGCGGAAGAAATCGTGCGAGAGATTCGTTATCTACGCTGCTATTCGAATGAGAGACTGTAGGCACTCGGCGAGACCTATTTCACTGAACTCTTACAACACTAGCTTTCGTCAGAGATGGGCCGAAACGGCGCTTGGAACTTCGACGTTTCGAATGTTATTTAGAACTAAGAAAATAATTCCATCGAGAAAATAGACCGCCGAGCTGAACTTCAATGATCATCTGAGAGCGATTTCACTTCCCATTCTTCCACTTCGCTCTCTTGAGACGAATCACGCAGGTGTATTCTTTCACCGCTCGTGACGTGCGTGGTCATCTCGCAGCGGGATTTTCTTTCGAAGTACATATACGTATCCACGGACTCTTTTAAAGATACGAACACGAGATTGCTTTCGAGATTTCCGAGAGATGTTTCGGGAAGGAATTTTTACGTGAGCTGGATAGATATTACGAGTGTAATACTGTTGTATAGTACGCTGTTACGGATCATTGCGCCATTTTACGGACTTTCCGAATTTTAGAGATGTACCGTTAACGTTATATCAGACTCTTACTGCCAATTGCCGAGATTCGAGTTTCTGCGTAAGTAGATTATCACCGGTGGTAGGATAACGGCGGTTATTCCAGTCTGAACCGAGTCTTTCCGAATTTTAGATACGCGAGCTTATTCTACTGAATATGAATTTAAATGGGCACATTATCGCGACAGAAAGATGGCTCGTTCCAATCGGGTCAAACATTTCCGGACTTTAAACTCACTCTCTTATAAGAATCCTACTGCCAACTCTGAGGGTATTGAAAAATGTTCTCGTTCTTTCTAATTCGAATATCTAATACAATACGCAAAGTTATCCTAGTTCGTCCGTTTTCTTTTGGCACGCATCCTTTGATAAGCTGCCAAAGATGAGATCGTCGATCAGGCGCGATTGCCGCATTGCGTGCCGTTAATCGCTCGGCGAGTGATTGAGAAGCATAATGTAATCGTACGTCATTGGTGCATCATGGTGATTATGTGCAAACCCTAAACGATCGTGCGAAGAGAAAGAGCGAGAGAGAGAGACGTTAATTATATGCACCTGAAATACGTAAGATGGACCGAACGGAGTATACGAGCCGGACTGAGTATTTATTAAGTGTTCACCATGAGCGTCTCGGGGAGTATTCGAGATGAGCATCTCGGATGCGCGAGTCCTGAGTGCGCGGCAGGAGGCACGAGAACAATCAGGATCCTTGTCCCCGTTGACATTTCACTGTCGCGGATGGATTTGCAGACAAGCCGCAGCCCCATACGTAACGCTACGGCTTTAATTAAAATAGAAGATTTTAACGTGTAATTGACTGCGCGTTTAGCACGTCAAACGGCATTTACTGATGTTATATTATTATTTTTTGATAGTCGTCAGAAGAGTCGCGAAGGGATCAGCGGCGATTCCGTAAGTCCAGGCAAGGATTCAACTTGGCTCACGTTGTGTCTGAGATATATTAACGAAGACCAGTGTTTCCGTCGCTCGGTTTCGCCGACAGCGAATACGATCCCTTTGGTGCAACGTGTAACACGATACAATCAAATGGAAATAGCAATTAACGGATAATAACGGCCTGAACGGGTACCGGAGGGTGTTACGTTATCGCGAAACCGAGCCGTAGAGCACTGTAACATTAATCTGCAGTAGAATTAATAGCGTGGAAGATGCGAAGGAACGTTCGTTGCGATGTTAGGTGTAAATAAGGATAGGGGCGATAAGGATAAGGGAGTGTGATAAGAATGCGACGTGACGCTTACGCTTTCGGCGTTTAAAATGAAGTATATGTGTATATGCGTCAGACTTTATACGACGAAAGAAAGAAAATAACTACGGAAAGACTATAGAAAGTACAGTTACGAAAACAGGAACGGAATCAGTTTGGTTCTCCGATTACGTGAATTCCGCGTTTGTCGAGCGTTATGAGTCATCGAATGAAATAATGGTACAAGTCAGTAGTATAACGGATTAATCATTATTTCTTATTCTTCTTAATCAAACTTCGGGCTTTTTTGCTTTAGATTATTTTCCAATCTAATCAAAAGAATGCAAAAAATATATCAGGCTCGGTTAAACAGTTTATTGTTTATTTGATGTGAGATATAAAATTTGCAATTTGTTTCTTTACGTATGTAGAAAATGATTTCGTAATAATGCAAGTATATTTTATATATTTAATATTTTTTATTTAAGTAGTTTTAGAGGGCCTCTTTTGTTTCGCAAAAATATGGCTTATACCATTGTGCCCAACGGCTCGTCTTATCCGCCACTTTGCCGTATCGTTCGTGT
Organism: Temnothorax ravouxi; assembly: GCA_030770255.1. Classification (NCBI taxonomy): domain Eukaryota; kingdom Metazoa; phylum Arthropoda; class Insecta; order Hymenoptera; family Formicidae; genus Temnothorax; species Temnothorax ravouxi. The sequence continues at coordinate 20,175 of JASTWP010002788.1, forward strand.
AGGAATTATTAATTCGGAGGCAATGGTGTTCGAGGCGATGCGAGAGAACGGCGGTCAGAGGCGGACTTCTGTGATAAAATCAAATAGATCGAGCATTAGACGACCGCCCTCCGCACATCCGCGCTTTCTTTTAGCGGCTCGCCGTCGAGGGGACCGCGAGGGACATTAAGAAAAAAAATCTAGTGAAATATTAAAATAGTATATCACGGATAAAACTAATTATTTGTAATTATATTATTGTAATATTATTATTATTTTTATTATTATTATATGTTATATATGAAATGAAATTAATATAAAAAAAATTGTAGCGCTCCACGGTTCGAGTGTTTTGTGCGTGCGCGTGTTTTAAAAGTCGTACGTGCGAGAAGCGAATTTCGCGATGTCGTGAATTCGTTGTTCCCCGCGATATACACACGAAGAAGACATATGTACATTGTACACACACGTTTTCCACACTCACACATACCCACAGATACACGTATGCACACATACATAGGCATTTGTATGCAGACATAATTAATGATATTTTTAATCCTTGCCAAATTATCTCGCGAAAAACGTTGCGCACACTTTTTATACATATATATATTGTATATGTATGTATGTATGTATGTACGTACCGTATACATATAACATATTATTCTTTTTTCTCCCATTTTTTTTTTAATTCCCATCCCCTTCTTTTCTTTTAGTTTAGAAGACGGCGCGTCGTACAGTACGGCGATGCAAGGGTATCGAGGAACAGGAAACAGGGTGTTATCCGCGAAAGCTTTATTAACGGTTGATGGGTTTGTAAAAAAATAAAGAGAGAGACACGGAGCGTTTCGCACTTCTCTTTCTCTCCTCGCAAGGTCTTCGAGTCGCGACTGAAGAAATCCGAATGTCTGTATTCAAAGATTTAGAAGGAGAAGAATATCTTGCTTAGGATTACAAAATGTACACTTCAGCGATTACATAGAGTAGGGAAGAAACGTTTCGTTTCGCAGAAGCAAATCCCCTTTCGATCACGATTTAATTCACTTTTTCTCTCTACAGTAGATCCTACCGAGCTTACTCTCTTTCGCTGAAGAGGATTCCGGGTCCGCTTGTCGAAAGTAGATTAAAAATGGTAGAAGGGTTGAGAGATACGTTCGCGCGCGCACCATTTTTTTATTTTTCCCCTTCGAGACAAAAGCAATCCTCGAATAACAAAGAAATAAGAAACAAATCTATATATATTAAATACATATATAATGCTATCTACTAGCTATGCTAAAAGTAGCTATGCTACTTTAAAATGTCTCACAAACGCATCCGTGGCCCGCCCGGATTTCCGGTCGATAGAGTCGACGCGAGAATGAGAAGGAGAACGAATTAACGAGTTTTCTAAGTGCCCCACAGTATGATAGAGAGCATATACATAGATTTATACGTATATATATATATTAGCGCGGAGTTGTGTGCGAGCGTATTCGAGTATATACGAGTGTGTGCATGAAAGAAACCGTGTTGATCTGTCGATCTTAGGATACGATCGCGATAATATGTTTCACAGAATCCAAACTCGCGTCTCATTCCCTCGAACGAAGCGAGGGTGATGTTATAGTACGCTGACACGCTAATTACGCCGACGTAAAAGTTTCATTTGGAGATCAATTTTAAACGAATATAAATAAAAACAAACGCAATAAATCACGCAGCTAAGCTTGCGTATCGCAGTACGTCTCGATCGATTCTTGCCTTCCTCCGACCGTGACTACGATATGTTTGACACATATGTGTATTTAAATTATAATAATTATCACACATGATTGTTTTCCGCGGTAATCGCGATCCGCTGGTTTACACACTTATCCCGTCGTTTTAATTCCTCTCTCTTAGAGACAGGTTCCGCGGCGCCCCTTTATCGAAGGAGGAGACGGGAGGGGACGAGAGAATATCTCGAGAACGAAACTGCATTTTACAGAAATCATCGTATATTTGTTTCTGATAATGACAAGTCTCAATAATATTGTACATCTCATGCGCGACCGTTCACTAGCACTAGGTAAAATAATGCGGAACCATCTTTCCTATACTTAAGATCCTATACAATTCGTGTTAAATTACATAAATGGTGGTCGAGCAACGAAGTACCTGACTTTTTACGATTGCCTCGACCGCGGAGGCGGCGCCGAGTGTACGGCACGCGATTATAACAACCGCGTTTGCCCCACTCGAAACCGGATTATAAGTCACTGGACGAGGATGTTCAATTCGCGCTTATACGAGTAGATACTCTCGGCGAAGAGACCTCGCCGGTAATCTTGAAACGAGCACTGAGTTTAATCTAAAACGCCAACACAAACGTTCTCGTTTGAGAAGGTCGTTATATCGCTTTCGACGTGAAACGGTACGATAGATCTGCTCCTCCTAACTATATCCTTTTGCATGAAACGAAGCGCGCACTTCGGCGGACTTCAGTGGAAGCGAAAGGAAAGACGATTCAGAAATAAAAATGCAAATTTTACAAAAAGTGCGGTTAAAAAGAGCAGATCTAATTTTATCATTCTTCTGACTTCATTACACACCAGTAATATGTATATACTAACGATAGTAGAATCGCACATTGGCAATACATATTTTTGAACATATTCATGTACATAAATTGAGACAAGATTGCATCAGCGAGGTTGATCCTAAAGGAGAACGAGTTTCACGATCATCCCAAGGCCAATTTCATTAGCCCTGGTTAACTAAACTAAAATCCTTCCCTTTCATATTATAAGTAGAATATATAATCTAAGAATGGCAGCAAATTGATCAGTTCGGACTGACGGTGCACGCGGTCTTAGAATCTAAGGCGATAGATAATCAACGGGGAAATATATATAAATCTGCAATCTAACACACATCCTAAATTAAATTAAAGCTTTAACGATTACTTTCAATCTGGCTTAATTGAGATTAAACGATTAATTTTCATTGTTTAGAGTTCTGCAAAAGTTTCTTTACATCTTGCTGGGATTCTCGATTTAAGAGAAAATAAAATTGCAATCTGATGTAGTAAAATCACGATTCTACTGACGAAGCTTCTGTTCTTTTTCCTTCTTAGACGCATTCTTCAATCGCGAATAAGTTAACTCCGCTGCGGTAACTTTGTGTCAACTTACGCTACTTAAGCTTGTACGTCTTATCGTTGACGTGTACAAGGTAATTTTACATGGATCAGAGGCTCGATCCGATCAGAACATATCCAGGTTTGTACATCCGCGGTACATACGCTCAGTCTCGTCGCCGCCAAGTGAATTTCGCCCGCTGGCTCGTCGTTTCCACCGCCGGAGCGGTACTGGCCGGGTGAGAATACGGGCACGCTGGTTTCGTGCAGAACGGGTGATACTTACACTGCTGGGCCGGATGCGAGAACACACAGCCCAGCTTCGTGCAGGACAAACCGAACTTGCACTTGGGATGCTTGTAGGCGCACTTGTCACCGAACTTACATGCCGGGAAAGCACTGCAAAAAATAATGAAAATTTAAAAAATTAATAAATATTAGGTACAATGAAATTTAAAAAAAAGTTGAATGCTTTCTGGCATGTATTTATAAAGAGAAAAGAATCGTTTATATTCTGATGCAATGAGTCTCTCGAAAGATACGCTACCTGCACAGAACAGGCGGGTGAAGGTACGCGCATTTGTTCCCTAACGTACAATTTGGCCAATATCTACACTTCTCCCTGGATTTGTCTAAAACGGTCGGGACCGTGTTCTCCACCAATGGTTTTTTATCCGGAGCTGAAAGGAGCAACACGTTATAGCGATATACTTTATATCGCTATATTTCGTCGTAAACAAACGTGAGAGAAATTTTGATGCATACGTTTAGCGGCCAACGTCGGCGGTAGCGACGCGTTAGATTTTAGTCGTGTGGGACTCGGAGAGTGAGATCTGTTGTATACGATAGGACTCAATTTTCTCCGTTTACGCGGCATCTCGTCAGTCTTATCCACGTTCTCTGTGTTGCAGTTCTCGTTGTTCTCCTCACCGCTCGTCTCCTTCGGACTGGCATCCGCGTTATCTTCCGCTTCGTTATCTTCCGTTATTCTAAATGTACTTATCTCCAAGTCGTTCTGCGCTATCGCCGACGTTGCCGTCGTCGTCGCCGTCGTTGCCTCACTGTGCGTCGTCAATAGTGCAAGCTCGTCGTCCTCGTTCACCTGCGAGCATGAGGAGGAACATCGTGCGTCTAGAATGCGCGCGAGGAATTAAAATTCAGAGGGGGGAAGGGAAGGAGGGAATGCTTTACAGGTGGCGGAAGAAGAAATTACCTCCATCTCCAGCCGCTCCTCGTCATCCTCGGAGCTGATTTTCTCTTTCATGAGATTGTTGTTGTAACCGTTCAGAGTGACTAAGAATTTCTGATTGTCGTCGCTCCTTTGGAACAACGACATGACCACTCCCATATGCTCGTCCGTTACCGGTTGAGGTATATCTACGGATTAGGCGATAATAAGCGAGAAATCTCGGGAGGAGGAATGAAAGAGTTAGTCTTTGTATCGCAAAAGGATTCGTATTGGAATCTTTATTTATCTTAAACATATCATCATCGTTTCTCTGAAATATTTATTATTTTAGGCCAAAGTCATTTACTTTACTTCTTACAGTTTGTAAATATTTGGAAGCTGTTAGTATAAGTGTTATTAGTGGAAGATTGATGGGATGATAGTTGGCTTCTCGACTTGTAGTACCGACTTGACGGGTCTCAGGTTCAAGCCCGAATGTCATCCCGCATACTTTTCTAATAAAAATTATTTACCAAAAAGTGTTTGTTCCGCCAATAATATTTAACTAAAAAGAATATATTTATCTCGACAACAATTGGCAATCAATACACAATAGCTTTACAACATTTCAACCCAGATTCGGGTTCTTATCAAGTGATCTGATGAGAAAGAGAGAACCATCGCCAACACACTCTCTGTCTAATGCTTATGAGATTTTTGCAGAAACATCATACATGAAAGGCTAGAAATTAACAGGAAATAAGTATGATGTCACAGCAAAACGAGTAAAAAAGTACTTATTTACACAAAGAATGTCCCACGATGGCTCCAATTCATATTGCGTATCATACTTATTTCCTGTTAATTTCTAGCCTTTCATGTATGATGTTGTTTCTACCAAAATCTCATAAGCATTAGACAGAGAGTGTGTTGGCGATAATTCTCTCTTTCTCATCAGATCACTTGATAAAAATCCTAATCCTGGCTTAAAACGTTGTGAAGCTATCGTGTATTGATTACCAATTGTTGTCAAGATATATATATTCTTTTTGGAAAAATTATTTAAATTTTAATTAAAAAATTGCGCGAATGAAGGATATATGAGATGAATGATACCCAGGTCTTAAAATAATAATAATAGGAAAATCGATAAATAAAGATTCCGACGAAAGGGTAAAAGTAGGATACGAAATAAGATCCTGTAACTCTTTCAAACTCTGAATGCGAAAAACGCGTCTCCGCGGAGATGGGACTTACACGGTTCGTGCTCGACGTCTTCCACATCCAGATGATCTATCGTATTTAATTCGACTTGAATCTTTTCCATGACCAGTCTCTTACTAGAATTAAAATGTACCGACAAGTTTTGACTTACATCACGAGCCGGGGCAGGTTTAAGACGCTTTAAGACCGGCTTCTTGTCCTAACAAAATTGAGCCTTCGATGAAAAAAAATTCGTTCTTCCCTCTCCGACGTGTAACATTTTTTTTCCAAAAACATATCGCAGACATTTTATCGACATTCTCGGTATTATACAATGTTACAGTGAGTCGTTGCTTGGATTTACAAGATTATTTACAATGTGTTAGCGAAACTTACGAATAGAGACGGTTCCGGGTTCTTCTGCTTGACGACCGACTGATTCGCCTCCGCGACCGCTCGCAGCAAGAGCGACTGCGTGGCGCGCTTTTGCGTCGGTTGCAGCGGCTTCAAAGGTCTCGGTGTGACAATTACTTTACTCGGCAGCCTCGTGTCATCGGTATCCTCATCCACGTCGCTGGATCCGTCCATCTTGTCCAGCTGCGATTTTGCACCCCCGTGTCCCCCCGGATAACCGGTACTCTGAGTCGTGCTGAACGGCACTTCGTTCAAAGCCTTCGTACGTTTCCTCTCGGTCCTCGCGCCGGCGAAGGCCGCGGATCTGTTCACGGCAACTATGTGCGACTTGACGGGTCCGGTCAGCGACTGCTCGTCGTTGTCTGCTTCGTCCTCCTCCTCTTTCTCCACCCTTTCCTCGTTTCCCTCGACGCCGGGATTCAGGGAAGCTGAAGACTCGTCGTCCTCCGTTGCCGTCCTCAGCTGCCTCTGCTTGTGCACCGACCTGAAATTATTTTTCAACGGGCCGAGTCTGTCTTTGATGTTCTTATTGTTGTTTCCCGCTTGCTCGAAGCTCTTCGGGTTATTCCTATAATCTGTCGCCTCTTGCGACTTGCCGGGCTGTCTTTGGGCTTTACTGTTAGCACTCACGGTGCCCAGACGATTCTTGATAGTGCACGCGGACTTTTTCGCAGACACGTCCGTTTTGGAGCCCGAATTCGGGATCCGCTCTCTCGACTCCGCGTTTCTGTGTAGTCTCTCGTTCTTGCTGCTCTCTATTCGGCTCCTCACGTCGTTGACTTTGCTCGCGGCCTCGTGATGCCGCGACGAGTCGCTGTCGCGATTCCGCCTGAAGCTTCGATCATCCGGCTCGAAGTTCCTGCCCTTCCCGCCGCCGCCGCGTCCGTTGTCGTAGCGATGCGGCTTCTCGAACCGCTTCTCCGACGGGCGGTAGCGGCCGTTGCCCTCCTTCTCCCGGTAGTTCTCGAACTTCTTTCGCGGCGAGGTTATGCCGAGCCGGGTCTTCACCGACACGACCGACGTGATCCTCGGTTTGTTCACGCAAGACTTGAGCCGCCTCGTGGCCGTGTCCGGGGAGGACGACGAAGCATCGTCTTCCTTCTCCTGCTCGGACGGCTTCGGCCGCTTCGCCTCGTTGCTCCGTTTCTCCGTGCAGTCGTTACGATTACCCGATGCCTCCAGCGATCTCTTCAGACTCTTATCCGGCGCCTCGCTCGCTTTCAGATCGCGATGCGTGTCCGTGATCTTCGTAGCGGGATTTTCCGGCGCGACGACATCTTTCGCGGTCTCGTCGCGTCCGGAACTCTGCTGCGACCTCCTTGAGGAGGCGGAATCCTGATAAGATCCACCGCTGTGCGTCGACGATGCTTCGTCCGTTTTACTTTTGCTCTGCACCCCCTTGACGTTTCTCTCCGCGCTCCTGCTGTGACTTCGTTCATCAGGGTTTTGATTAGGCGCAGATTTGATCAAAGTCTGTTGCTTCTGCACCGGCAGCTGCTTCTCGCTCTTCGCACTTTTGTCCGCGAGCTTGTCGACGGCCGTGGTGGACTGCTCCGCCGCCTGGTCCTCCAGGAAGGAGGTCGCGATTATCTTCTTCTTCTTTCTCTCCTCCTCCTGTTTCACCACCACAGTAGGCACGAACTCGCGGGACGATTTTTTTTTGGCCACGGTGACTTTCTGCAATTTCTTCAGCACCTGATCGTGCAGCCAGTCCACGAACACGGTCGTGCAGTCCTCCAGGAACAGATTTAGGTCGTCGTGCATTTGTTGACGAGATTTCTTGTTCACCACCATTACCAGTATGTAATCGGGTAGCTCCTCGTCGTAACGAACCCCCAATTCCATAAGCTTGGCGCGGATGGCGCTCTGAAAGAAATCAGATTGGCAAAATTTATTTAGGGAAAAACCGATTCGCTTTCTATTCCAGTCTTTCGCAGTTAAATAGAAATAGCAAAAATCAGACCTCGTAATAAACAATTTATTATATAAATTATACTAAATGTTTGAATTGCTTTTTTTAAACACTTCCTTACTCATTTAAAGCATGACTTGAATATTCCTAAGTGCAGTGACATTTTCCATAATGTTTTGCAAATTCTAATTAACATTGCTAAATACGCTAACACTATCTCTGATGTTTATACATTCCAACGGCCTCTTTTAAACTTATTTATCGTTCCGAATCAATTCGTAAGCCACTGATTTCAGGTTGCCTCACAGGAAACAATTCTAGACCACCTCGGTAGCCCCGAAAATTAAATATTGCGATTGGCTTACGAGGTTTGAGTTTTCATACACTTTGCGATTCAATCTAAATAATACCATTCATCAAGTATATCTTTCTTATTGTTAAGAAGTACGTAACTACAATCGCTTCTCAAGGACAGTGTTCTATCATTTTCCAGAAAGAAGACAGAAGTATAGCTTCCAATATTTAGACTTCTGCGTGAAACAGAGAAACAGAGATCAACGCTGAGTAAATAAAAGAGTGAACTTGAAGCTGGGGTGCGCCCGAATTTTCAAGAAACGGCTCCAGCGTGCGTCCCGCGTCTTATCGAAGGAACCGGACGTTTATATGATAATCGGTATGTCGGATATCAAACGTCACGTCCGGGTCCTCGTGTGCAGCCGGACGATCGGACGACCCTGGGACGAATGTCGCACCGTCACCTGGACATTTCGAGAAAAACTCACCCGAAGCTGATTCGTGACCTCGATGCCGCGCGTGTCCATGATCGTGGGATGATCGCTGGAGTTCCACCGGGTCGAGCGTGAACCAACGTCAACGTCAACGTCGTCGTCGTCGTCTTCGTCGTCCTCGTCGTGTCGGCGACCGGTCAAATCGATGAGCCGATGCGATCACGAGTCGGCGTATCACGGAACGAAAACATTCTCCGCCATGACAGACGGACGGACGAAACGTCTCGCTTTCACGGAGCATGAAACGAGCCTAGATGCGCGACCGACGTCGAAAAGTGGTTTTGCCAGTTTCTACTAGCGTGGCGATCTTCGGCCAATCGAATTAGAAAATTTACCTCGAGAATGATTTAAACTACATTTTAATTAATTTAATCGGCAATTAGTCATAAAGATTTATTTACTATTTTGTTGACGTGAATAGAAATTATTAGAATATGATGGAAATTATGAATCCTTTGATTTTTACGACATATGAAAAAAAAAAATTAAATTACAGAGAATAAATTATACAATCAGAAATTTTACTTTAAACAATTCTGTTGCATTGCCATTAATCGTTAATTAAATTTCCATTATATAGTAATATATTATATATATATATTTTTTTTTCTTTAAATATATTAATATATGTATGTGTATGCATGTATTATATAAAATCTATTGATTAAAAGAATTATACTAAATTTTCCCTCATCCGTCAGAAAAAAATTTAAATTGGAACTTAATAGTCATGGTAATTTAAACTAAAATTAAACCTCAGAAGTACTGTTTAAGAATATTTGTTTTCTTATCTAAGATAAAATATATTACGCATATACAATTAAAATTATTGTCAATATCATTTTGAGATAACATGAAGAACTTCACGTGTGATTTATTCTTCTACAGATTTACATTTGTCTCTCTCACTCTCTCGGAAAATATTGGAATTTTTAGTTTTATATACATACATAGAATGCCTATAGTGTACCAGAAAAAATATATCTATCTGCTTTCTTTTTCTATGTAAAATAGGTCTCTAATTTGCGCTGCGCTTTGTCCGTACTCTCGTAAAATCGTGTTTTCGAGGAGTGACTTCGCAATGTTCTTCCTCCGTATCCATAGAGTTATGTTACTCTTGCACGTTTTTGATATTGTTTCTCCCAACACGTCGAAGAGGCGCAATGCAATCGTAGGTCCGCATACACAAATCCCACGTTTATCTATTAATCGTGGCAGTTAGACGTTATTATTATTATCAATTCAAGAATTATAATTAACTCAAAATTTTTTATCTATTTTGAGATGATTATGATTCGTTCTTTCGTTCGATTGCGTGAGCAAAAAGATATCAACATTTTGAAAATTTTGCCACTTGATCTTCACACAAAATCCTCCAAGATAAAAAAAATCAAGATATGTCAATCGCGTTTAACGCTAAAAGTAATCAAATAAAATATCAAAAACTAAAAAAAAAATGTGCGCATTTGTAGGTAGCGTGGTCGCCGTGCTCGTTTCCTCGCCGTTGTTTCGCATACTTCAATCTTTAATTCGATAAACTCTCGCGGTAAAAGAAAACAAAAATATGTCGAGATATATAAAAGTCTGTCTCAATATAAACTTTAATAAAGTTATAAAGCAGACAATATCACGCACACAATATAGGTATGTATATGGTAACAACGGATCGGAATACTCTTTAACGACTATATACAACTGTCGATCTCTTTACTAAGCTAATGTGATAGGCATATTATTTTACATTCTTAGCTTCGATAAATCGTGTCCACGATTGTAGCACCTTTATACCTCTCTAGAATATGGTGTCTATAAAATACTGCTACATATCTTCGTTTTACGTATTGCCACTAGACGTATCCTTTACGGTGATCCTTGTAAACGTGACGTGTTACTAGGATGTTACTAGGATTATACAGAGACGCGAATTACTCTTATTAGACAAGCGTCAGACAACTGAAACGCTATTTCAACATGTTTACAATTATCTCTGTTTCTTTCAGGTGGAATTAAAGAATATAATTAAAAAAAAAAAAAAAGAACATTTTGGAAAGTACTTCTATTGACAGTGTGTTCTAGAAAAATCTGCTAAAGAAGCTCTTCTTCTTGGTGGAAGCTTTCAGGAAGACCTGATCGATATCTTTAAACACTTTTTCAGCGGACTGAGCTGCATTAATGTAGTAATGGATCCCTTGTAGAGCGTAGTAGTCGACGAGAGGCGCGGTTTGCGTGTGATATGTGTTTAATCGCTTTTTCAAAGCTTCCTCATTGTCATCAGATCTCTTGATCAAAGGTTCCCCGGTGATCTGTCAAGATAGAGATTTTATCTTTCAACGTCCTGGATTTTAATTCAACTCCATAATTTGTTCATTTATGCGACCATTATGTCTTAACGTATGTATTTGTCATTAAAAACACGTGCTGTTATGCGTTATCTCCGGTAAAGATATATTATCAAAATCATGAGGGTCAGCATGTCGCTAAACTTTTATTTTTCATTAGCGTTTTGCAAACGCATCGATTTGTATTGATTTAAAAAAAATATTTTTTCAAATTATGATATAGAAAGTTTATCATTTTTTATTAAGGCTTTTTACCACTTACGTCATCCTTCATGGGAACTTTGGGAGGAGCAAACTCCTCGTGGTACGATCTACCACTAGCTGGATGTATCAGCCTACCCGTGATTCTTCTGATCAGTAACTTGTCCTCGATACCGAACTCAATCACGGCGTCAAGCTTCGTCTTCCTCTTGTTGAGCATTTCATCGAGCTAGGCAAAAAGAGATTGGTCAGAGGCAGTGATTTGGTTTGTGCGTTCAGGAATTATGCCTAGGCATACCTAGGTAACTCTAATGCCATAGGCCGGTATTCGTAATCAGATCTTATTTCAAGACCGTCTTAAGTAATATCTTGAGATGCTAATACAGCTCTGTCAGATTGGTTAATGACATCTTAAGATTGTACTTAAGACGGTCTTAAACATAAGAACTGACTATGAATACCGGCCATAGTCTACTTGACGTAAACTATGAACGTCTTTGATAGCTTAGAGTTACCCAGATTGAATTTCTGAACGCAGTCCAGAGTATACTTTTTCTGGCTTACCTTCTCCGCTTGAGGCACGCTCCTCGGAAAGCCATCCAGCAAGAAGCCACGCTTGCACTCGGGTTTTTCCAGATTGGTCTCGATCATGCTGACCACCAAGTCGTCGCTGACCAATTTGCCCTCGTCCATTACCTTCTTAATCCGAGCTCCGAGGGCAGAACCAGAGCTGACCTCGGCCCTCAGCATATCGCCCGTGGACAGATGACATACGCAGTATCTGTCTTTGAATAGCGGGGCCTGTGGAAAAGGGGAACGTCATTCAACTTAATCAATCCTTGCGATTGTAATTAAACGTTTCAGCGTGACTTTGAGATATCTTCTAGACGTCTTTGATTTTAATTGAAGATTAACATAAAAAGAAATTTGTAATAAAAAATACTCAAGAAAATATCTCCTCAAGTTTTTATGAAGACCTAATTACAATACAAATATGGACGATACATTGTATCGTTATAAAATAAATATCCTTGATAGAGCAGATTGGCACCAAGCAGCACAATCATTCCATCTTATTTCATTCGATCCATCCATCAGGCCACGTGCGAGAGTCATTGTCATATCGAAAAGTGACAAGTAGCTTCTTCAGCTTGAAAAATAATATAAAGCGCGGAAATTTTTCTAGACGCAAAATACCTGAGTGCCTTTGCCGCTACCGGGTGGTCCCAACAGAACGGCGTTAATCCCGCTCGTCGGTGTCTCGAGCTCTCCTTCGGCACCACGTTCGCTTGCGGCGGCATATTTTACGGTATCTTGTTAACGGGATGGGACGAAAGTTCGCGTGGGTACCTCCGCGAGGATGCTAAATGCTGCCAGGGTTTGCCAGGGGAAGCGAAGCCACCGACGACCGACGACACCGCGTCACCACGAGCAATAATCGCGCGTGACGGATCGCTGGAACATCCCGCTCCCCGCTGAAGCACGCTGGCTGCACGCGAGTCCGCAAGGTTGCGTGCGTAAGCAAATCGACGGTCGATGTATCTGGCCTTTGCCCGAGACGTAGCACGCGCCGCGACGCCGCGAGCACGCCTCATCTGTCGATCACCGCAAGAAACGATTTCGCGCCTCGCCGGCCCGTCGTCGATTTGAACTACTGCGGGAAGTACGAGCAAGATAAAATAACACGAAGGAATATGCATGCATGATACATTGTTTAAATATCAATCATGATTTTATAATTAAATGTCAAAATCAATTTATCGCGAACAAGATGAAACAATGCGAAGAAATATTTATATGCATGGTATTATTATATATCCGCGTTAATATATTAATTGTAATCAGTGTTAAAATCAATTTTAATATTACCATCTTTGTTATTATGATATATTATAATTATATTCTATTAATTATTTATAAAATTGTAATACAGAATTTATAATTATTGAAATATAATGTCGTAATGTCGTTACATTTAATATATTATTAACATTACGTTCCAACCGTTGTAAATTGCTGTATTAACAAAAAAATATTGTAACGAATATAAATTATTAAATTATAAATGAAAATTTGATTAATAAATTTAAGAGAAAATTATCTATATTCAGTAATACATGGCAAAGCTAAAAGATATAATTAACTCTTTGCAAAATTTCTTATGAAGGAAAAATCGATTTCAGATACGGCAAAGATCTATTGTTAAAATAAATAATCAAATTTAATGTGAAAAATATAAGAATATAAGATATATCAATAATGATTAGTAAAGCTTTTCGAGCATGGATTTCTTCAACGAACAGCCGAAGATTCAGAAAGCGGCAGGGTTTATTAAGAATGACAATTAAGAGAACTGAAGGCTTTTGCTGTAGATTCCGTTTCGAATTCTTGCGTTTAATGTTCCGTTTTTGTATTGCATATACTCATACAGGTCTTTTTTGACAACAGATTGTACGCAAAGTTTTTTCGGGACGAATTAAAACAATAAACTCCTGTGACACATCACTCGAACGCATAGAAATTCGCGGCGTTCCGTTCCCTTCTTCAAAGACGATACGGAGACGAAGACGCGCGGGCGACAATTTAAAAAAAGTTTTCTCACTGCTCGGTAATCGGCATTTTATGCCTGTCCGTTCGTAAACACGAAAAGCTCATCCAATCGAACGAATTCGCGTTTTGCGCTTTTCACGTAACGCAGAATTCGATATAAATAGATAATTGATTCCGAGCGTTGATCAATTTCATTTAAGCTCGAGCAATTTTTTTTGCATCTCGTATAAAAATATCGCTTCCGAAAGCCGAGAAATTATCTCCGGGATTTTTAATCCCGCGAGAATTGAAATTAAAACACCCACGATTTACAATCGCATGCAGATTAAAAAAAAAAAAAAGCGAAAAGCTCAAAGATCGAAATTTCCCGAGTGTAAACCGACAGCTCCTCGGATCCAGAAGAATGAGAAAAGCGCACACAGCGGCCGTTAATTACAGTCGGCGAAGAAATGACCGCGCGAACACATACGTAATGCAAATAGAAGAGATTTCGGCAGCCTCTTTGTTACGTGTTATATGCAAAAATAGACTTTACTATCACCCTCCCTTTGCGCCGACGAGGAACGCGACGAGAGGAACCGTCCGTTAAAGGAAACCGCGGTCGAAACGTCGAACTCCTTCCGCGTTTCTTCCTCCTCCTCTTCTTCTTCTTCTTTCCTCTTCCCAAAAGACTGCACGCGCATACGCGTTCACGCGATTTTTATTTATCAATGTCGCCACACAATTCCGTCCATGCACGGCGAGAGATTCACTCGCAGAAACCTGCTTCTATTTGCCCCGTGGTGGTCGCCGAGGGAAGTATCGCTCTTCGGTCGTTTATCAATGAAATTATCGTTATTGCGGCTGCGAACGCACCGTCATGTATTCCTCCAACAGCGGGTATATAATTATTGTCGTATGCATGTGTATATATGTATTGTGTATATGTATGTATATACGTGTATATATTTATAGATTCTACAAAAAACGCGTCTTGCATGTTTAGATATTAACCCTTGGGCTTGGTCGCTTTTTAACCGCGATTTTACACAGATGAGGAATCGCCAAGCCCACGAACGGACTTCCGGCGAGGTGACAATTTGCGGAGACGTTCGCGGACGATAACGACGAGCAGCGTTATTAACTGCTGCTTTTCTTTGTTTTGTTCGAGATGAACTGCCACCGGTATCTTCTCCTATCTTTACATAGAATTGCTCCTGCCAAAACGAAATCGGACCGCACGTTCATTACCTTCGATATCGCAACGCAAAGCAGACGTCGGATTCGAGGAAACGCATCGACTAACGTCACTCGTTTTGATTGGAATTTTATGGTCAATATATAAGGACGGCGTACAAATGGATGAATACACGTAGATGTAGCTACAAATCTAGATGCGAGGAGACGTGGAAAGTAACAGACGTGACGCAAAAGGAATACCGTGCTTGTACGATCGGAGGTGCAAAGGTTTCGTAAACGCAGTGTCCGACGAAGAAACGAATTCCCGTAATAACTTGATCGAAGAGTTTACGCAATCGCAGAATTGCATAAATTATACAATAGCTTTCAGCGCGCGTTTACGGTTACATCGTTTGTAAATCAGTCTGAAGCAGCCAGTATAAGCCACTGATCGCCGTAACTTATCGCGATATAAATAACAATATCTACGCAATAAATATATCTAATAAATATCTAATAAATATACCTCTGTACACAAATAATTAATAATACTCTGGTTATAAATACTAAAAGCAGAGACTCATGTAGGCTATATGAATTAAAGCTGCGACGAAATCGTGTCCTTTTTCTTTTGCGTATCATAGGAGCGGACACAATTCAAACGCATGCGACATCGGAGAGAAAATCATAGCGATCGGGGTAATCGCCCTTAAATTATGTTATCCGTATCCGTACAAACGTTTCAGTACAAATGATACTATTATACATCGTCATATCGTAATAGAGACTTATGAAATTGGTGGGTTATGAAATCCGCTAGAACGTAGATTGCTTATTGTATAAGTCCTAAAAGTATATTATGCGTTAAGATTTTATCGGTATCAGATATTGCGTGTTACTTGGTGTTAACCGTTTAGCCTCCTAGAAAATTTGTGTACACGTTGTGTATATGATTCTTTCGGACCCCCTCCGTCCCACCACCTATTACCGCGTTACTCCCCCCCCCCCGAAACGGATGGTTCACATATAATCATAGTAATGTCTCAAGCCTATTTGGTCGCAACGACTCGTCAACAATATATCTAACGTCCTAAGATTGGCGTAATATTAATTAAACATTCTCCACTTCTCTGCATGTGTTTACAGTGATTAGTATGCAGAAGCATCGTTCTAATTCGATTTTTTTTATCACACATTTTTTTCTCCCCTTCTTCGAAGGCTCGGAGAATCTATCTTTGCGAATATTCTATTATTTCAATCTCCGGAAGCGACCTCGGAAAAACGAAACACTTAGGATACTCTCGAAGCTCGCAAGACCGCGCTAAATTGTACTATTCGGTTGTGAACGATGCAACTAGGGTTCTAAGAACTCTAAGCCAACACATGATGATACACAACTGACGCGATCGACAACGGCAACGTTTGTTCGACGATCGACGTCTAAATTACTCGCGACATCGCAAAATACACCGAGCAAAGGTAAGATCATTTATCGGCAAAAGGAAGTTACGCGACGTCCGTCGACAAAA
>JASTWP010002789.1:0-36536 GCA_030770255.1 Temnothorax ravouxi
AATAGAACTTTTTAATTCCCATTGATATGCACAATGTGTTCACTATGGTAAATACTTAGCTATGCCTGATTTCCTCAAACGCTTCATGTACCTGAATCGATCGACCGTTCGGGCTATTTTTGCAACAAAACACTCTCTCTCTGTCTCTCTCATTCTCTCTATTGAGAACATACTCGCGGCGCGAGTACCTTTTTAAATGATTCCAAACGAAGCCTCTTGTCCAGTTTTTTCATTCACTTTTACGTCGAAAATCGGTCGTCAATAAGTTACGTTATGAGCGGTCGAAAAGAAAAAGAAAAGAATTAAAAAAAAAAAACGCGCGCGTGTAATTTTTCTTTCCCGTCCTTCTTGTTCTCTTCACTTGATTTTCTTTGTTCGTTGTTCGTTTCGCCGCGTTTTTACGGTTTTGTGCCGCGATTCATGATTTTCGATCAAATTTGACGAGTTGCAAAATGCCGACGCGCGTGATTTTGCAGACCAAAAAAAAAAAAAAAAAAAAAACAAAAGAAACGCCCGCGGCTCGGCCCGTATACGTGCGTGTGCACGGCCGACCGAGCGCGAACGTGTGCACTTTTCATACTTTTCCCCAAAAGTAGCCAAGAAAAGGATGTGTGTGATTTTTGTACGTGTTACGCGTTGGTGGAGAAACGGGAAAAAAATGGAAAAGAAAGATGCAAAAGCCAAATGATAATAAGAGACATGACAAAAAGAGATGGAAACGTTCGGAGGAAACTAATGATCTTTAATTAATCAACTAACATTATTAATTGTGAATGTTTTTCAAAAGGGAAGTGATGTTTTTTGAACTTCCAGGAGCAGGTGGGAACAACATTTTTTGAGCCCCACGTACGGTGTACTTCAACCTCTACGCATTTTGTGGTGCATCAGACATAAACAATTTTTGACAATGCTTGCATATTTTATATGAATGTGTTTTTGATTCCTTTACAGGAACGGATCTCGCTCTCGCTCCTACATCCATCTCCACCGCCCTTTTCTTCTCTCATTATCTTTATCTCTATCTTTTCCTACATCTATCTCTAATTTCTGAACCTTTCTTTTTTTTTTCCTTTTCAAAAAGTATCTTTCGTTTGTTGCATTTTGCGTTTTATTGACATGTCGGTAATTACTTTTTCTGAGTACACCTGCTTGGATATTTACTGATTTAGCTGCGTTCATTACTTTCCCGACAAGTTTCTCTATCTATCTATCCATATTTTGTTTGATTTGTATGTAAGACAAAGCCTCTCTCTCTGCGTTCTTTATTTGTTACTATTTCTTTTAGTTATAATATTTCATACCTTTCTTTGTTTTCCTATTTCTTTTTTCACTTTCTCTAACATACTTTTTCTCTGACGTTTCCCGATTTTCATCCCACTCTCCCCGGTGTACCACGACGTGACTGACAAAGAAAAGGAAAAGAACACGAAAAGCATTTTTGATTGAGAGCGACTAATGTATAAATATGTGTATATATACATATGTATAGATCATAAGAGAACTGTCCGTGATGTGACATTTTTTCTTCTGTGATTGGGGCGGCATACCACTGTCGTGAAAAACGGGAAGAAATTGAAAGTGAACGGAAGTAATCACGGAATGAAAGGAAAGCCGTAAACGTGCGGATTAAACTATCACGACGATATCAGAAAATAACGTCCATCGGTTTTTGAGTGTCGTTAAAACGAAAAAAAAAAACGAATCAGACGAGGGGTCGTCATAGTTTTTTTTTCTCTCCCCGTCTCAATCTCTTCTCCCCCGAGCCCTCCTTCAGTTCACCTTCTGTTCACCAACCTCTCTCTCTCTCTCTGTGTCCCCTCTTTCTCTTCCCTCCCTCTCCCCCTCCGTCTCCCGATGCCTCTTTATCGCATTCTCGCTTGCATGAAAAATGCCTGCATTGGTTGATTTCGTAAAGAGACTAATTTGAACTTCTTATTGTTTATGTTTGTGTTCATTGCACCATTTACTTTCTTCGGATTTGATGATGACAAAAAAAAGGGCTGTTTTCCAGTAAGTAGGATCTATATTCTTGTGTTTCACACCTTGCATCGAGATACATCATGATGTGACCATTGTTATACCAGCGCAAAAGAAAAGTATAAATATTCGTTGCTAATACTAGAGCGCCTTTCCGTTCAATTATTCAACATTATATCGTTTCGATGATTTTTCGCCTCTGTTATTGTTACTCGTTGTCACTCGGAGACGTCACTCTCTCTCTCTCTCTCTCTCTCTCTCTCTCTCTCTCTCTCTCTCTCTCTCTCTCTCTCTCTCTCTCTCTCTTTCGTTCTGTCTATCTATTCTGCTCTATTCTCTTCTTGTTGCTCAATTTCTACCAAAATATTTCTACATCTAATCGTCTCTTCTCGAGCATTTCTGTTCGAAATTTTATATCACGCGCGATGTATTTTTTATGTACATACACACGTGTTACCGCGCTGTCTATTTTCGCTCTTTCATCCTAGTCTCGTATGTATCCGTAGGTGGAGGATGCTTTTATTGTGCCGATATTGCGCCACCAGTGACCTGTCAATTTGTCCGCGGTGCTGAATATCCAACGGACGTTTCACAAATATTAATATAAATAACGGATATCTCACTCTACGTTAAATCCTTTTTTATATATTAGATTATAAAAAATTTTATTTTTACAAATATTTTATTTCCTTTTATATTTTATTTTATGTTAAAATAGAAATTGACACCTTAATTTAATTAGTTTTAATTTGAATACATTGATCTTCAATTAAAGTAAAATTACATAACATTACAGAAATTCAAATATTTAACAAAGTCATAATTAAAGTGTTTTACGTGTATGCATTTGATTAAACCGTCCGTTGGATATCGAATGTTGAACAGGGATCTGGTTCTATTTTACTGGAACAGCTTCAATAATTACTTTTAATGTTCCAGGAAGAGAGCCGGTAATTTTTGTTACTAGAATTTTATGAAATAGCAAGATCTTTTATAGACACACGTTCGTAGACAAATGTTCACTTGGGAACGAAGGATGGACTGACATGATATGGCGCTTTTATTAACATAAATCGCGATGTCGATATTTACCCTAAGACCAGCGGGTGGATAGAATCTCAGAGAATTTTACATTAAAGTATTAAAAATTAAGTTTCGAAAATTAAGACTTTGTTCACTCAGTTGTTCGATTCAACTTAATTCTATTAACTTTTCTAAATACGTATATCTTCGTTTACTGTATTTTTCACGGTACATAAGTTTTTAATATAATTTTTAATTATAATTTTAAAATTTATCTTTTATTACTATTCACCCGCTGTTACACTATAGTATACTAGATAGTTTAGAAGTGTTAAAAGTACAGTACCTGTTACTTTTTAAACATAGATTCTTTGATGCTGCTAGACATTTTAATAAGACTTTGTAATATACAGAAGACAAAGTGACATTCATAAATTAGTATTATTATTATTCTGGTAAAAGATGCGCAAATGTGAATCTTCTAGTATTCCGAACTTTTGTCTTAACATAGTCTTAGAATTTAGAATAATAAGACACGTCGAAAATTTATAACGCATTGGATACAGACACAAAGAAATAACTGCAAATTGATCGAAGAATCTATGGATGAAGGGAACAATTCTAGAACATCTAGTATATATCCGCTTTCGTGTTATCTCGGATGAGCAAAGATAAGCACAGCATTTATCTAATGCAATCAGCGTATTCAATGAACGATCTTTAAAGACGCACTTTTCTTTCGTTAGAAGAAAGATTTTTCCTAACTTACTATTTACCAAATAATCTTACGCAATTATCGAATACTTTTGTTGACATAAAATCAAATTAAAATCAAATAACGCACCGGCAAAGGTATCTGTTTGCATTAATCAACTAATACAATCAATAATAGCAATGAGCTCAAATATACAAGCGTATGCATTCGACAGGTAGGTGTATCGCAGCTACATCGTCTACGTTTGTCCATAAATTTCGTAATCTACTTATTTCATTAAAATCGATTACCGAATGCACATGTTTGTATCGATGTTATCATTACTTTGTTAATCAGCAGAAGTCGGCGATGTAGTATCTCCATCGTTTATTACCGTCTTAATCACGATCGACATCACCATCATCATCGTCATGATTCTCATCATCATCATCATCATCCGTCATCATCATGCCACTGTATGTTGCAATCACGAAACTACTCACGAAAGTATACTCACCTCACAGCATGTTTGAGTTCATTGCAATAAATCTTGTTCTTACGCGAGCGATGCACTTGTATTAAATTGAGCAAAAATTATTAGGAAAGTTAATGGATTTTTACGTTAGACAGTGAATCTATCACCGAGGTAACACGCAACGGAGTCGTCCTATGTCCAGGATACCTACGAGACTGCACGGTCCTTTATCTCTCTGTTTTTCCGTCTATCTTTTCTATCTGTTCGTCTCTTTCACTCTTCTTCTTCCGTTTCAATTTCGCGAATAAAAAGCAGAAAAGACCGTTCGAGGGTACTTTCTTATGTGGAACGCGCTCGACGCCGAGTGACGCTTTAGCTCTTTCGTAAACTCCAAACGGAAAAGACGAAATAGAAACAAAACAAAAAACAAAAACGAAAGAAAAGAAAAGTAAAAAAAGTGATGAAACGGAAAACAATCGCAAAAAAAAACCGCCAACTATAAAATCCCGAAAGAAAATGTCCTATAAGTTGACGGCCCAATGTTTTGCCACTAGCGTGACAGCTATCGCCTGCGAGTACGGGCCTCCGACAGAGGGATGCCAGTCTTGTCCGCAGACGTGGACGTTGAGTTAGACGTCGTAGACAGAAACAATAAACCACCTGTGTGGGATCTGAATGTATACGGCCCCACTCACATCAAAGAAAATGTCACAGTGGGTACTGTAGTGACGTCGGTGAAAGCCAGGTTTGTATGCCACGACATGACCGAGACAAGACACGTGACATGCCGTGCCGTGCCATGCAGTGCTGTCCCTTCTGTCTCTCTTTCTCTTTCTCTTTCTTTCTTTTTCTCTCTGTGTTGATCAACCCCCTTATTCTGTCTCGCTCCCCCTTTTTGCTTATTTCCCCATTCAATTACTCACGTATTCTATTTGTCTTTCTGTTCCATCGATTCCCTTTATGCACTTGTATTTACTTTCCGACATACTCTAGGTTCTCTCTTTTTATTCCTCTGTTCTTATTCCGTTTCTGATTCTATCACAACATTCGATCTTTATTTTGTCCATTTTCTCGTACATCTATATACACTTTTCTTTTTAGACACAACCGGGTACACGATATATACCATATTTTTTCCTCCTTTTTGGTTGCGGAAGCACTTATGGTTAAGCGCGGCGCGGTAGATCGCTGATTGGCGGACACTCCTTCTCCTATTACTACAACAACTACTATTACTATACTGCTACCACTATCTTTTCCCAATATGTACTGTAGCGAGCCGCGGCGATCGCTCTTGGACGATATTTGGAGACAGCGAGGGTTCAATCGGCCAGATATCATTCGGATACGATCCGAGTCTTTTGATTTTCAAGTGAAGTAAGTTTTAAATATCGTAAATAAACGTAAGCGATAACTGTAGCTTTAAAATTGATTGCTCTGATATTGTTGCCCTGACTTTAGCATTTTGTTGTAAAATGAAAAATTTATAAAACTTCCTGAGAAAATATATTAATTTATATATATATAGTATTTCCACATGCAATTTATTAACAGTAACATGAATATTGCGGTATAGAGGGACTTTTATTTTCGAATTCATCTTAGAGCACTACGTAATCGGATCGTCTGACTTGTTTTCTAACAAAGTTTATAACAATAGTTGCAGGATTGTTACAAATTTCAAACGATATAAATCTACAGAACTCTCTTACTATTCTATTAAAATTCCGTTCCATAATTCTAAACTTACTCCATTTGACAGTCGAACAGACTCTCGTTCTCTCTCGGCAAATACGAGCAAAGAGGAAACCCACGCTTCTCCAAAGACTCCGAAGACGCAGCGATAGCCGCGCGCGGATCATATAGCGAATATATACGCAATAACAACCAATAATTGTGCAAAATGCGGGAAAGCGGAGCGGTGAACGTGCCCTCTCTACAGGCGTTTCTAGCGTGCTAAATATTAGTTTAGGCAAGGATGTAGCGAGAGAACCTGCTGTGTGCCTCTTTGCGATATTCACGCGCAGAAAATACAGGGTTGCGGATCGTCGATCGTCCATCACACGCCGCTCGTCATCCGGAGCTCGTACTGTTCGAGAAACCGACGCATCGCAATCGTGCGCGGGCGCTTTTGCTATAATAATTCTCACCGTACGTGCAAATTTTCGTGCACGAGGGTGCGTGCATAATGCGAGCTCGCGCTCGCGCCAAACGTTCCAGGCGGTTGGCGGATGGCCCCGAGACGGCAGGGCGTCGCGAGTGACTGCCCAGCGGATGACAAGGGAGAGAGAAGCTTCTTCCCGCCTCTCTCAAAAACAAAACAAAACAATGGGGAGCAACATGTACCATGTACTCTCCCTTTTTGCCACGAGCCTTGGCGCCTTGACACTAACGCCGTTGTTTTTTGTTCCCGTTTGTTGATACACGCGGTCTGGCCGTAGCGCGAGACGTACAAGCTGGAGGCGATGGCCAAAGACAGGGGCTACCCACCCTTGTCGCGAACGGTGGAGGTTCAGATTGACGTTGTGGACCGTGCGAATAATCCGCCCGTATGGGACCACGTAGTGTATGGCCCGATCTACATTAAAGAGAACATGGCCGTCGGGGCTAAAGTTGTGTCTATTAAAGCCAGGTCTGTCACACTGTCAATGCTCCGTGCGGCTCTCTGCACGAACCCGCCCTGCACGCAATCTCGTGGCAGTATTGTTCTTGTGCACGTTAATTGATATTGTGTACGAATCCACATTACACCGCATTTCAACACACTCAACACACACACACACACACACACACACATAAACACACTATTCGCAGAGGCGACGCGCGCCAACTATACTCGCTCGCTCGCTCGCTCGCTCGCAAGCATACACACTTATGTTCGCATATAGGATTGACCTCGTGGAAGGCACGATCGTATTGTCGAGTGTACAGGAGACATGTCTGCGCGATCGCAAGGATCGTAGGGAATGTTGAAGGATCTTCGGCGCAGGACGTGATCATTAGAGCGATGGTTCTTGGCGGATCGAGAAACTTGAGGACTCAATTAGCAAGTAACATAAAAAAAAGTTCAAATAGTGAGGTATCTCAATTTAAGTTATCTAAGAAAAGTTAACATCTTTAGCTTCGCAAAAATTAGCAAAGATAATTTCCGAAAGCAACTAGATTTCTTATATTGATTGTTACTACTGCGAGTACCAACAACGGTCAAAATATTTTGTTGTACTCTTCGAGATAGGTGCTAAATTGCACTTTGCAAGTTTTAGCCTTCTGGGAAACATTACGTAGGAACCATCGCTTCAGGTTCGGAACCATTCGTCGAGTATAAATACGTTTTTTTGCATTTGTACAAACACACGCGAGACGCATTCACACGAGTCAGGACACACGATATATGCATATATATAGGCGCGGTGCACGACATATATGACCGTTCGCGAGATAACGGCCTCGTTAGCGTTTGACGTTTTATCTCTTTTCGGCTCGAACGCGAACGCACTTGCGAACAATGCGATTACGTCAGCTCCGCCTCGAGTGGATTATGTTCTTGAAACATTTTGCTGCATCTCAACACGCGCAGGTACGAAGCTACTTTCATTCTTCCGCGAGTGGTTTAATTGATTCCGCAGCGAGATTTAATTTCTTTCTACCGCGACGCCAGTAAGGCGTTCCTCTCGTGTACACTAAATTGAATAAACGACGCGACCAAAGGCCGCTTTTCATCCGTAGATCATGCCTCGCAATTCGCGAGAATATAAGAAACGGTACGAGAGCCGAGGCACAGCCGCATCGAGTATTCCTCTCGGCGCCTTTATCACTAAAGTACAATTCTCCGCGAACAAAGCGCGAGGTCCTATTGTTGCATAGTAATCGACATAGACCCGGGTTACTGTTAAATATTAATTATTCGCCTATTGTTGCGTGAAGATCATTGTTAACTCGTATGAACGGGAAGATAACAGTTTTACAAAGTCGTCGTTACATAAGTCGATTGCATCAACTTAAAGTCAAAAGAAAGATACTCTGTATTTATCTAATATCTAATTAGTGTTAAAACTTCTATCAATTTTTAGATATACGTATTATTCTATGTATTATATTGTTGTTCGATGTATTGTGTTTTATATATTACGTATCACATTCATTACTTCATAAAGATTGAAGAAAATATGTTTATGTTCATTCCTAAATTTCAAAATACGTAATTTTGCAAGAAATATCGCGAATAAGTCATGACGGAAATCGTGCGATAGTATGTTGGAGGAAAAATATAGCTGACCGGCGCAAATGCGTCTTTTTCGTAGCGGACATACCAAAAGCCGTGTCGAAAAAACGTTAGTAATGGGTAGTTTGCGCTTGACGTACCGCTTTTAACGGCGGTCTCGCAGAGACACATGGACTTCCGACGAGAACGAATTGGCTAATTACATACGTACATGCTGTACAAGAGGTGCCAGATGCAACGGTCACGCGCTGTCTGCGCAAGATAGTACATTTTATTGTAAATTCAGTATACGAGAGTTCCTGTACGCCCGTGTCACGCAAATATTCCCCCGGCTTATCTCGCTTAAACACGCGCCAATTCGATTCTCCGCGAATATATTAACAAGAAATAATGCTAATGCATAATCCGAAGTTGCGGGCAAAGCTGTAGTCTAGTTGGAATTTTTTAAGGGAGCATACACTTTTCATACGAGAGTACTTTTTTTATAATATTCTCCAACTAGTATTTTCTACTTATTTCTCTCGCCCTTTTTTCGCGTGACATTACAGCATACCGTATAACTTAATATAATAAACATTAATAATTTTTGCACGATATTTGAATCAAGTTCTACTATAATCTTGAAAATTGTCTATTTTATAGCATAAATTCTTATGCGATTTCTTTGCCTAATGCTCTCACAATCAGTGTAATAATATTCTTATATTATGCTAGACTCTGTCGATTTTGAGGACGTGTATTAAAGCGATGTTCTCATGAATACTATAGAAATTTCACACACCGAACTGTGACGTTAGTGACATTTCGGAGGATTAATTCCGGAGAGTTTACTCGTTAGGATCTTGGTTTAATGTATAGCCCGGAAAGGGATGCAGCAAAACGTTTCGTCATTCGCGTTAGTCCGCTTGTTTTCCGCGAACTTTCCTCATCAACGTTGCCGCCACGCACACACGAGCCTCAATACAGAGATATGTCACCGGCTATAATAATTATACACACACACTATAATGTTGTCCGCCGATAATCGCTTCTCTCGTCGGGAAATTCGCGGGCCTAGCAAGAAACGCATTAACATTAATTCGGTACCACACAGGCGTATTAAGCCGCAAACTGTTAACATCGTTACCTTAAGTCACGTGTTTGTTTTCTGCGCTGCGATTTCAGTAGCGATATTGTACTATTACAGTAACTGCCAGCTATTTTGTATATCACGACGAACTCTCGCGCGCCCGGAATTAGACGCAGAACTTTCTGTCTCTCTCTATCTATCTATCTATCTATCTATCTTTCAAACATTTGTTGTGTGTGCCGTAAACATATTTTTGGGCATGTTTTACGAAATAGATGCTTCCCTGGATTATATATTATTGATTTTGAACCAACCGTTGTCGTTTTCTTATTTCTCTCTCATCATAGTTTTATCACTCACATGCGTGCCTCGTTTGTTTCCTCCTCTGTTTTGAGTTACCTTCGCACCGGATTGGCTTTTTTCAAAATTTACTTTTCGTCTCATTTTTCGTTGTGCGTATGCTCGTGTTAAGACTCCGTCACCTACCCGGGTGGCCGGAGTCGCGTGAGTCAGTCAAGCATTATAGCTGCGGACCGCAAATTATCGAGCAGTTATGATTTTCGTTGATCCACCCCCCCTCCGAAGCCTGACTTCGCAGTCGAGCGTGTACCAAGTATGTCGTATTGTACATACATATTTCGTTTTCACTTCTTCTTGGTTGTTATCAGTTTGTCCGTTATCGCTATGTTGATTTTAGATCTTGGTTTGTCGCCAGGACATGCATATACTCATTCAATATATCCAATCATCGACATACGTTTCATGAATGCCGTAATTAATTTTTGGGCATGTTTCGTCAGTTGCTTACCTTTCGTTAGGTTATGACGTGGTAATCATGTTTTTTCTGGTTTCTCCTCTTTATTTTCCTTTTTTTTTTTCGTTTTATTCTTCGAGAGCGTAGTGTGTTTTCGTAGTGTCTTTTTGTGCGGCGAGATCTTTCTTGTGCGCCGTTCGACAGCAAGTTGAGTAACGATTTAGATTGGAGTTGAGATGAACATAGTTAGAGCATCTTTGATTGCTGAAGTCACCGTGTCTCGTATCACACGTCGAACAGTACAGTAGTAATTATATTTCTCAGACCATAAACCTATTTTTATTGGACTAAACGAGCAAAGTGAGATACCAAGTGTAAAGACTTTATTTGAAGAAAATTTTCTTTATAATAAGGATAATAAATATAATTCAGAAAAACTGTCAATCAACATTAAGTCTTCACATACTAGTGAAAAAAAATAAGAATGTACCAAAAAAATGTATAATATTAAATGATAAAATTGAAAATAATGATTTTAACATAGATAATCTTAATTATCCACTGCCACAAACAATTAAAGAGAACGTGTTAACAGAAAATTCGTGGTTAGATGATCGACCTTTAAATGAAATTATGATGATAATAGAAAGATATACTACATTTTCTCGTGTTGATGTTCTTTTCATAATGAATTTACATTGGATTGAACCGATCTTTACTTCCGATGTTCAGATTGTCGGAGGTGAGCATTGCGGTAACCACTGGCACTGTATTTACTATGATGGTTTAATGCTTCATATATATGATAGTTTGTATTTTGATACTCATTTTTATTACGATCTAACATTATTTGAACAAAAATACATTGAAAAACGATACCCTAATCTGGAACAAAATAATATAATATTTGAAAAAGTAACCAAGCAACCAGATCTTGCGTCATGTGGAATATTTGCAGCAGCATTTGCAGTATCAATAGCATTGGGAGAAAATCCTTCAAATACAAAATATTCAACAGATATGCCAAAAATGCGTAGACATTGTCTGAGAATCATAGAAGAGATAATATTATTACCCTTCCCGGAAGAATAAAAACAACGACAATTACATAATGACAATAATTGCATATTGTCATATGTAAAAAGCTACCAATCCGTAATTCCAAAGATATAATTAAGGCAAAGATACAAACAATAATAAAAAGAAGAGCTGTGCTCCAGATTCGGCACGACAGAAAGGAAATTGGAAACAATAACTCGTGAATCGTGTGCTTTTCAAGCAAATCGAGTGTCTCTTCTGTATATAATGGTAATAGTGGTGACCGCTCAAGATAAATAGTACTGAGATTGAAACCTATCTATTTTAGAAAATAAGATCGTTGTTCACGAGTAGAGAGAATAATCACTCGGTCGAGAAGCGTCGCAGCTTCTCGATAAATAATACTAAATGATACTCTATCGATTAAAAAAAAAACAGCCCGATATCTCAATATTTGCGGAAGTTAAAGCAACCACGGACATTTCCAAAAACAATGTGCAGGTTTCTACTTGCACACTTAAAAAAAACGGAGAAATAAATATCTAGATCTACATAAAAATAATTAAAAATATTAAAATAACAGTGCTTCCTCATAGTTCTTAAGTGTGCAAGTAGAAACTTGCACAGTGCTTCCTCATAGTTCTTAAGTGTGCAAGTAGAAACTTGCACATTGCTTCCTCATAGTTCTTAAGTGTGCAAGTAGAAACTTGCACATTGCTTCCTCATAGTTCTTAAGTGTGCAAGTAGAAACTTACACATTTATAGTTTTTAGGTGTGCAAGTAGAAACTTGCACATTACTTCGTCACAATTTTTAAGTATGCAAATTATTTTTAGGTATGCAAGTAGAAACCTGCACATTGCTTCCTTATAGTTTTTAAGTGTGCAAGTAGAAACCTGCACATTGCTTCCTTATATTACTTAAGTGTGCAAGAAGAAACTTTCGCTCACAAAGCTTCCTCTATGAGGAAGCCAAAACAAATAAATACTAATAATTATACATCAAATAAAATAAAAGCCTACTTGCACACTTAAGAACTATGAGGAAGCACTGTGCAAGTTTCTACTTGCACACTTTTTTTTAATTTTATTTTGCCATAATTTACCGTATTTGATTTTACTTTAACGTTTTTTATTGTGCTTGATTTTATTTCACCGTATATTACCGTGTTTGATTTTATTTCACCGTATTTTACCGCGATTGATATTATTTCAAAGTTTTTTTACCGTATTTGATTTTATTTTGCCATAATTTACGGTATTTGATTTTATTTCAACGTTTTTTACCGTGCTTGATTTTATTTCACCGTATTTTACCGTGTTTGATTTTATTTCACCGTATTTTACCGCGATTGAATTTTATTTTAAAGTTTTTTACCGTATTTGATTTTGTTTCGCCGTATTTTACCGTGTTTGATTTTATTTTGCCATAATTTACCGTGTTTGATTTTATTTCCACCGTATTTTACCGCGATTGATTTTATTTCAACGTTTTTTTACCGTATTTGATTTTATTTCGCCATAATTTACCGTATTTGATTTTATTTCAACGTTTTTTACCGTGCTTGATTTTATTTTACCGTATTTTACCGTGTTTGATTTTATTTCACCGTATTTTACCGCGATTGATTTTATTTTAAAGTTTTTTACGGTGTTTGATTTTATTTCGCCGTATTTTACCGTATTTGATTTTATTTTGCCGTATTTTATCGTGTTTGATATTATTTCAACGTTTTCTTACCGTATTTGATTTTGTTTCGCCGTATTTTACCATGTTTGATTTTATTTTACCGTATTTTACCGCGATTGATTTTATTTCAACTGTTTTTTTACCGTATTTGATTTTATTTTGCCATAATTTACCGTATTTGATTTTATTTCAACGTTTTTTACCGTGTACTTAAAAATACACGAGATATAACATATATTAACCGCACATTATTATTTCTTTTGTAAGCTTAAATATTTCGTTGCGTGACGTAGTAACAGGTATGCGGTAGCTCGAGCGCTTAATTGCTTTGTTTATCAGCGGCGCGCCGCGCGAAGGCCGCGCGCACTACCCCCTACTTTGTTACTACGTCACGCAACGAAATATTTAAGCTTACAAAAGAAATAATAATGTGCGGTGTGCGTTTAATATATGTTATATCTCGTGTATTTTTAAGTACACGGTAAAATACGGTGAAATAAAATCAAGCACGGTAAAAAACTTTGAAATAAAATTAAATACGGTAAATTATGGCAAAATAAATCAAATACGGTAAAAAAACGTTGAAATAAAATCAATCGCGGTAAAATACGGTGAAATAAAATCAAACACGGTAAAATACGGCGAAACAAAATCAAATACGGTAAGAAAACGTTGAAATAATATCAAACACGATAAAATACGGCGAAATAAAATCAAATACGGTAAAATGCGGCGAAATAAAATCAAACACGGTAAAATACGGTGAAATAAAATCAAACACGGTAAAATACGGTAAAATAAAATCAAACACGGTAAAATACGGCGAAACAAAATCAAATACGGTAAGAAAACGTTGAAATAATAGCAAACACGATAAAATACGGCAAAATAAAATCAAATACGGTAAAATACGGCGAAATAAAATCAAACACGGTAAAAAAACTTTAAAATAAAATCAATCGCGGTAAAATACGTTGAAATAAAATCAAACACGGTAAAATACGGTGAAATGAAATCAAGCACGGTAAAAAACGTTAAAATAAAATCAAATACGGTAAATTATGGCGAAATAAAATCAAATACGGTAAAAAAACGTTGAAAATAAAATCAATCGCGGTAAAATACGGTGAAATAAAATCAAACACGGTAAAATACGGTAAAATAAAATCAAACACGGTAAAATACGGCGAAACAAAATCAAATACGGTAAGAAAACGTTGAAATAATATCAAACACGATAAAATACGGCGAAATAAAATCAAATACGGTAAAATACGGCAAAATAAAATCAAACACGGTAAAAAACTTTAAAATAAAATCAATCGCGGTAAAATACGTTGAAATAAAATCAAACACGGTAAAATACGGTGAAATAAAATCAAGCACGGTAAAAAACGTTAAAATAAAATCAAATACGGTAAATTATGGCGAAATAAAATCAAATACGGTAAAAAAACGTTGAAATAAAATCAATCGCGGTAAAATACGGCGAAACAAAATCAAATACGGTAAGAAAACGTTGAAATAATATCAAACACGATAAAATACGGCAAAATAAAATCAAATACGGTAAAATACGGCGAAATAATATCAAACACGGTAAAAAACTTTAAAATAAAATCAATCGCGGTAAAATACGATAAAATAAAATCAAACACGGTAAAATACGGCGAAACAAAATCAAATACGGTAAGAAAACGTTGAAATAATATCAAACACGATAAAATACGGCAAAATAAAATAATTAATTAACTAATATTAATACGGTAGATAGATAGATAGATAACATGTACTTTATTACCCACATGGGGTCTAAAAGGGCGTTTTGTAGGGACGTACCCAACCCTTTACAAAATTCCTAATACATATAATACATATAAATATAATACATTATTAGGAGATCCTCTTCAATCCTCTTCGCTGTCTCGTCCTCCTTGGTCCTCTTTCGAGTGGTTATTGGCTCCTCCCCCTTCCCCTTCCATTCTTCTCCCTCTTCCCTCTCGTCTCATTTCCTCTACTGCTTTCATCCATTTCTCTCCCTCACCCTTCTCTCCTAGTAATCTCCCCACTACGTCTTGCCATCCCTCTCCGTCCCACTCCTCCCATCTGGCACACTCCTCCCATATATGTTCCCATGTTTCCTCCTCCCTCCCACACATCCTGCACCTTTTATCCTCCTCTTCTCCCCAGTATAGTCCCTCCCTCACTTCATTACCAAGTCTGAATCTTGCAACCCTGCTCCATCTCGCTTCCTCCCATCCTTTCTTTAGATAGTCCGGGATCCCTTCCTTCCTTATATTCTTATACCACCTTGTTGTACTTCGATCCCGTGATCTTTTCCATCCTTTCTTGTCTCTCCTTTCTCTTTCTCCTTCTTCTCCAATTACCTCCTCCTCCAACTCCTCTTCTTCTTCCGTTTCTACTCCGATCCCTTCCAAGTAGTCTTTTCTCTCCTGCTCCCATCTTCCTATTATCCTTCCTCTCTTCCATCTCTCTTTCATTTCTTCCATACACTTTCTCGCTATTTCTCCTCCTCTACCTTCTTCCAGTTTTCTTTCAAACTTCCATGCTCTCTTGCTTGCTCTAGCTCTCATCTTCTCTCTTTCTAGCTCGTCTCTGACCATATATCCCGGCGTCCTCCAGTTTAATCCAAGTACCCATCTAAGATATCTCTCGTGAATACCTTCTACCTCCCTCCTTTCCTTCCATCCCCATACTTCTGCCCCGTATCCCATCACCGTCCATATCAGGGTGTCATATAGCCAGATTCTTCTTTTACAGTCCTTTTTCCACATCCTCTTCCCTATCCCCCACACTTCCCTCATTACTCTTGCTGCCTTCCTTCTTCTCTCTCTAATGTGCGCCTCCTGTCCTCCATTCTCCTTCAGCGTATACCCCAGGTACTTGAATTCTTTGACCTCCTCTAATTTTTTTCCCTTCCATCTCCAGTCGTACTTCTTCTTCCTTCCTCCTCCCTTTCTAAACCTCATTATCTTTGACTTTCTCTATACTCAGAGTTAAACCTTTTCTGTCTAGATATCCTTCCAGCCTGCTTATCATTGCTCTCATGTCCTGCTCCTCCTCCGCTAGCAGTGCTATATCATCTGCATACATTAGCGTGTATATCTTCTCTACTCCTAATTTCACGCCTCCCCATCCGCCCTTCTTTATGTAATCCTCTATGTCTGCGATTAGTAGATTGAATAGTATTGGGCTTAGTGGGCATCCCTGTCTCAAGCCTTTCGCTGTCCAGAATTGTCCTCCACTTTCTCTTCCTCTCCCTACTCTGCTCTTTGTTTCCCTTCAATACTTCCTCCACACTGTCTATCAGTCCTTGTCTCACTCCTCTTTCTCTCATTGCCTTGATTAACACTCTTTTATCCACTGAATCGAAGGCCGCCTTCAAATCCACAAAAAATACCGTCATTTTTCCTTTCTCTTTTCCTATTTGTCTATTCACCAGGTAGTTTAAAGCGAATATTTGATCCATCGTTCCCATTCCTTTCCTGAATCCTGTTTGATTATCGGGGATCAGCTTCTTCGTTTCTACTTCCTCTCTTATTCTTTCCGCTAGTATCGCCGTGTAGATTTTGTACATCGATGACATAATGGTTATTCCTCTATAGTCCTTCACCTCCCGCCCTTCTCCGTTTCTTAACTAATGGGATTATCTCACCTTCCTTCCATTGTTCCGGCCAACCTTCCCCTCTCCAGACCCGTTTGCATACTTCCCATATCCATTTCACCATTTCTTCCTCCAAATTTCCATGCCTCGTTAGGTATCCCGTCATTGCCTATTGCTTTTCCTGTCTTCAGTTTCTTTATTACGTTTCTTACCTCTTCTAATTCTATCTCTTCTTCCTCTTGTCTACTTCCGTCCCCCTCTCCCTTTACCACCCTGTTCTCCACTCCACCCATCAGTTCCATTAAATACTCCTTCCATTCTTCCGGTTTTATCTCTTCGTTCACTCTTTTTCTTCTCTTCCTCACTCTGCCTATCTATTTCCATACCTCTCCCTCCGTTCTCGCTTCTCCGATCTCTCTAATCATCTTTTATTTCTCTTCCTTCTTCTTCCTTTCGCATATATCCCTATATTCTTTCCTTCTTTCTCTATATCTTTCTACCTCACCTTTACCTTTTCTCCATTTCCTTAATTCTCTTCTCACTCCCCTCTTACTTTCCGTACATTCCTCGTCCCACCATCCTCTTCTGTTCTTAATAGTTCCTTTTTCATTCTTATCCTTATTTTCCTCAAGCACTTTTCTTATCTTCATTGTCCCTTCCTCTATTTCCTCTTGCAGATCTCTATTTCCTCCTATCGTGCCTAGTCTCTCCCTAAATTGTGTTCTTCCTACTTCATTCCATATTCTTCTTCTTCTTATCTTTTCCATCTTTTCCCCTCTCCGCGTTTTCTTCGCTCCGCCTCTTATCCACAGTATTAGCGGGTGATGGTCTGACTCTACTCTGTCCCCTATTTCTAGTCTTTTTATTTTTTCTCTGCTATCTTCATCACCTATAATATAATCTATAACTGTTTCACCCTTTTCTCCCGTGTATGTGAATTCTCCTTCTACATCTCCCTTCGTACCCCCATTGAAAATTATCAATCCTCTTTATTCTATAAATTCTAGCAGTGTCCTACCATCCTTGTTCACCTTCTTGTCTTTCGATTTTCTCCCTCTTTTTTCCCACTCTCTTCAACTTCCTCCTCCCATCCTCCCTCCTCTCCCGTTCTCGCATTAAAGTCACCACTTATTATGGTCCTTACTCCTATTTCTTCCTTCCTCTATGCAATCATTCAAGCCTTCTAACTTCTTATCAATGTCTTTATTTACATATATTCCTATTATTTTCCATATTTCTTCTCCTATTCTTAGCTTGACTTCGACTCTATTTTCCTCCTCTTCCCTCCCTCTTCCCTCCTTTATTTCTTCTAGCCCTTTTCTTATCCCTACCTAGCATGCCTCCGCATGCTCTACCTTTCTTATTCCTCCTATTCGCTATCTGTACTCTCCAGCTAAATTCCTTTGGTAGTTTTTCTTTCATCTTCTCCCACCCTTTTTTATCCATCCATGTCTCCATCATAATAATCACATTCCACTTCTTTACCCCCTCCCAAAAGTCTCTATCTTTGTTTGTTATTCCCGCTACATTCCAAAATACCACCTTTCGTCTCTTCCCTCACTCCTCTCTCTTCATCCTCTCTTTTATATACATGTCGTCCTCGTCTCTGTGTTCTCTTCCTGCCGCTCCCTCTCCCTCCTCACCTTTACTTTCCCCTTCCTCCCCGTGTTCTTTGTCCTCATTCTCTTTGTTGTGCCCTATGAAAGTTTACCTTCTCCTCTAATCTGCCTTTGTCTTCATTCCATCTTAATTCCTTGTTGTCCGCCCACAGCTTTTGATACCCAATTGTCACTCTTCTTCCCTTCTCTCTCTTCTCCCTTGCTATATTTATCTTCATTTGTATTTGTCTTTCCTGTTTGGTGAGATCATCATCCAAGAAGCTTCCATATTTCCTTCCTATTTTTTTCTTTTTCTTCATAATGTCTCTTTTAGCTTCCCAATTTTTGCATTTCAAAAGTCTCATTTTGTAGTCCCCGTATCCTATTTCTTGTATTTCATCTATAATTCCTTCTGTAATATTTAGTTCTTCCATCAACTTTTCAAAATTCTCTTTCCTCTCTTTACCGTTTCCTACCTTCTCCTCCTTCACGATTATGTTGTTTTTTCTCCTTCTTCTTTCCGTCATCTCCATACTTCTTTCTATTTCCCTCATTTTCCCTATTAACTCCCTACCTTCATCCTCCTCTGCACCCTTCATCTCTAATTTTTCTATCATCTCCTCCATCATCTTTACCTTTTCTTCTAGCGCCTTTCTCTGCTTTTCCCATATTTCCTCCCTTCTCATCAATTCTTCCTTTACTCCTTTAATTTCGTTCTTTATCTCTTTCTTATCTTTTTTCCTTTCCTCCTCCTGCTCTTCTATTTTCCTCAGTATCTCCTTTAATAGATCCTCTGTCGCCATGCTTCCCCTATCCTCTTCTCCTTTTTTTTATCTTCGCTGGCGGTGATCTATTAGTCCTTCTCGTTTCGTTAAATTTCTCGAGAATTTCTTTCTCTGCTGCCCTAGCCGCTTCTTCCTCTATTTCCTTTTCCTTTTCAGAATGAGCTCTTTGACCGATCCTAGGCTGTCCGCCCTTCCTCTTTGTTTAACTAGCTCCTCCGCCTTTGTAGGCCTGCCTCTTGCTTTCTTCTCCCCTTCGCCTTCCCTCTTCCTTCCTGTCTTTCCCTGCTGGTCAGTTTATATTCCTGTTTCCTTCTCTGCCTCCATCCGCCGGTTTTCCCTCTGCCTTTCCCTTCCTACTTGTTCTCTTTCCTATGGCTGAATGCACTTATAGTATTTATCCCCTCTATATCCTCGCTAGTCTATGCCCGCTAATCTATGCCCGCTTTCGCGACACCGCCTTCCCGTCTGTCGCCCCTTTATACTATCTGTACTCTACGCCGCCCGGTCACCTCTCACCCGTCACTTTACTTACCTTTTTTCCTCTTATTTGCCTCCTCTCGTTCTTAACCCTTTCGCCTCCGCCTTCTCGCACTTTCTCGTCTCCCTGTTCCGCCGCTCTCGACCTCTCTAGCCTTCCCCAATTCTATTTTCCACCTCGATATTTCTCTCTGCCACATGCACACCTGTTGCTCTCTACACGCCGGAACCGGAAGTTTCTATTAATACGGTAAAATACCGTATTTTACCGTATTAATTAATATTTAATTTACCGTTTTTTATTTTATTTCACCGTATTTTACCGCGATTGATTTTATTTCAACGTTTTTTTTACCGTATTTGATTTTATTTTGCCATAATTTACCGTATTTGATTTTATTTCAACGTTTTTTACCGTGCTTGATTTTATTTCACCGTATTTTGCCGCGATTGATTTTATTTCAACGTTTCTTTACCGTATTTGATTTTATTTTGCCATAATTTACCGTATTTGATTTTATTTCAACGTTTTTTACCGTGCTTGATTTTATTTCACCGTATTTTACCGTGTTTGATTTTATTTCACCGTATTTTACCGTATTTAATTTTATTTTAAAGTTTTTTACCGTGTTTAATTTTATTTTGCCGTATTTTACCGTATTTGATTTTATTTTGCCGTATTTGATCGTGTTTGATATTATTTCAACGTTTTCTTACCGTATTTGATTTTGTTTTGCCGTATTTTACCGTGTTTGATTTTATTTTACCGTATTTTACCGTGTTTGATTTTATTTCACCGTATTTTACAGCGATTGATTTTATTTCAACGTTTTTTTACCGTATTTGATTTTATTTTGCCATAATTTACCGTATTTGATTTTACTTTAACGTTTTTTATTGTGCTTGATTTTATTTCACCGTATATTACCGTGTTTGATTTTATTTCACCGTATTTTACCGCGAGTGATTTTATTTCAACGTTTTTTTACCGTATTTGATTTTATTTTGCCATAATTTACCGGATTTGATTTTACTTTAACGTTTTTTATTGTGCTTCATTTTATTTTACCGTATATTACCGTGCTTGATTTTATTTCGCCGTATTTTACCGTATTTGATTTTATTTCGCCGTATTTTATCGTGTTTGATATTATTTCAACGTTTTCTTACCGTATTTGATTTTGTTTCGCCGTATTTTACCGTGTTTGATTTTATTTTACCGTATTTTACCGTGTTTGATTTTATTTCACCGTATTTTACCGCGATTGATTTTATTTCAACTTTTTTTACCGTATTTGATTTTATTTTGCCATAATTTACCGTATTTGATTTTATTTCAACGTTTTATACCGTGCTTGATTTTATTTCACCGTATTTTACCGTGTTTGATTTTATTTCACCGTATTTTACCGCAATTGATTTTATTTTAAAGTTTTTTACCGTGTTTGATTTTATTTCGCCGTATTTTACCGTATTTGATTTTATTTTGCCATAATTTACCGTGTTTGATTTTATTTCACCGTATTTTACCGCGATTGATTTTATTTCAACGTTTTTTTACCGTATTTGATTTTATTTTGTCATAATTTACCGTATTTGATTTTATTTTAACGTTTTTTACCGTGCTTGATTTTATTTCACCGTATTTTACCGTGTTTGATTTTATTTCACCGTATTTTACCGCGATTGATTTTATTTTAAAGTTTTTTACCATGTTTGATTTTATTTCAACGTTTTTTACTGTATTTGATTTTATTTCGCCGTATTTTACCGTATTTGATTTTATTTCGCCGTATTTTACCGTGTTTGATATTATTTCAACGTTTTCCGTATTTTACCGTATTAGATTTTATTTTACCGTATTTTACCGTGTCATAACCTGTATTGTCATCTCGACTTCTGTTTTAACGTTACTGCTGCGGAAATCCGTCACAATTTATTGCAACTTCGGGCGCTACAAAGTCCATTTTATTGTAAAAAAGATATGCGAGTGATTATAGGTGATGCACCGAAGTCAACGCAATTGTGAACGACCATGCGCGCCTGCTCGAAGTGGCAACCCGCCGTACCGCTCTGTATCGTCTTGATACACCCTGTACATTAAACGCTCGCGCTGCTTCCCCTTTTCTCGGACGTCGTTCGCGCCGTAAGAATGGCGAATAATAGCGAGACTGGCGCGGCAAAGTAGGGGGTAGTGCGCGCGGCGCGCCGCTGATAAACAAAGCAATTAAGCGCTCGAGCTACCGCATACCTGTTACTACGTCACGCAACGAAATATTTAAGCTTACAAAAGAAATAATAATGCGGTGTACGTTTAATATATGTTATATCTCGTGTATTTTTAAGTAAATTCGGTACGTTCATGGATTTTTGTCGCGTATAATGTTACTGAAAGTAACCATTTTTCCATTTTAATTTATCTTTAAATTAAATTATAAAAAATTAATTTTAAATTTACTTATAATTATAGTTTAACCGCAATTGCTAGCACTATATTTATTATTAAGATTTAATTAAATTACTAATATTTAATTTATTACATTTTATTATTATAAATATTAATTACTAATTTTAAATTATTTAAATTTTTTAAAATTATAAATATTTAAATAGTTGCAAGCAATATAAAAATAGTGCAAGTGTAGAAACTTGCACATTGCTTCCTCATAGTTTTTAAGTGTGCAAATAGAAACCTTTGCTCACAAAGCTCCTCTATGAGGAAGCTTTTATTTTATTCGATGCATAATTATTAGTATTTATTTATTTGTTTTGGCTTCCTCATAGAGGAAGCTTTGTGAGCGAAGGTTTCTATTTGCACACTTAAATAAACTATGAGGAAGCAATGTGCAAGTTTCTACTTGCACCATTTTTTTATTGTGATAAGTTTTATTGTGACTAATATCTGTTATACTAATTTATGATATACTATTACAAAAATCAATTAAATAATTAATGTTTTTACTAAAATAATCTCTACCAATTGCGGATATTTTTTATTTCTATTTGGTTCAATCGGTTAGTTAATTCTTCCACGGAAGTAATGTGCAACTTTCTAATTTGCACACTTTTAAATTATTTTTTCTAATTTTGTATTGCGTTGTATTTTTCACTCAAGTAAAGTAGTACAATTCTTTTATTTATTCTCATTTTGATAAAAATTTATACATTGTTTTCGTGGTTGCTCTAACTTCCGCCAATTTTGGGATATCGGGCTATTTATAATTCTATTATATTTTTCAGTCTTTCCTACCCTTGTTTCATATATAATTCTTGAAGATTTGGTTGATTTGACCTAATTTTATATGCGATTAAAAGTCTATATATAGGACCATGTAGCCTGAACTCTCAAATTCAACATCAATTTATTTTGGTTTTTTGTTAGAGAAAGACTTTTTTTAAATATGTAAATCTATATACACTCGTACAAAAAAAATAGGGAACACTTCATGAACTCTAAAAATTAGGCTATTTTCAAACTGCTGTAAGTCGGCGAAAAATTATCGTAAAAAAAAATTTAAAAAAGCATTTTGAAGCTTGAAGTTTCAACTTTAACGCACTTTCGGTGGATTTTTAAAATTTTTTTATTTTCTTTGTTGTACGCCTTAAAAAAGAACACATTGTTTTGTTCCTTAAAATTAACTTACGTTTGACTACTTGAAACTCAATTAAAAAATTTTTTTCAAAAAATTCAATTAACGTTTCATAAACTACATAATTTTACCTACAAAATGCTTTTTTTTAAATTTTCCTACGATTTTTTTTTACCGATTTACACGACTTTCAAGCAAACACTGTATTTTTTAGAAAAAATGACGTAACTCGATGAAAAATCATCGTAGGACAAACAAAAAAAAAGCATTTTAAAGCTCAAAATGTCAGCTTTAACGTGGTATTGGTGACTGTAAAAAATTGTTCTGTCTTCCTTGTTTGGTGCTAAAATTAAAAATGTTGATTTATTCCTTAAAATTACACATTTTTAACACTCTGCAGTTTGATAAAAAAAATTTTTTTACAAAATTCAATACAAATACCACAAACTGTAACATTTTACCTACAAAATGCTTTTTTTTAAATTTTTCTACGATTTTTTTTTTACCGATTTACACAATGTTGAAGTTAACCCTTTTTTTCTTGAAAAATGACATTTACCGCCGACATTAGCATTAACCAATGTGCACCACGTGGAGGTTGTCGGTCGGATTTTGCACATCGTGTGTGTGTGTGTGTGTATGTTTGTGTGTGTGTGTGTGTGTGTGTGTGTGTGTGTGTGTGTGTGTGTGTGTGTGTGTGTGTGTGTGTGTCACAGCAGAGATAAGGACTCCGCAGCTCAAACAGTAATTAATCAGAGAGGAGGTAATACGCAATTTTAAAAACACGCGCGCGCACGTACACACACACACACACACACACACACAGCAGAGAGGGTTTGGAGTCATTTAAATACTGCAGAAATGACGAGCTGCGGAGTCCTTATTTCTGCTGTGACACACACACACACACACACACACACACACACACACACACACACACACACACACACACACCACACGCACACGCACACGCACACGCACACGCACACGCACACGCACACGCACACGCACACGCACACGCACACGCACACGCACAACACGCACACGCACACGCACACGCACACGCACACGCACACGCACACGCACACGCACACGCACACGCACACGCACACGCACACGCACACGCACACGCACACGCACACGCACACGCACACGCACACGCACACGCACACGCACACGCACACGCACACGCACACGCACACGCACACGCACACGCACACGCACACGCACACGCACACGCACACGCACACGCACACGCACACGCACACGCACACGCACACGCACACACACACGATGTGCAAAATCCGACCGACAACCTCCACGTGGTGCACATTGGTTAATGCTAATGTCGGCGGTAAATGTCATTTTTCAAGAAAAAAAAGGGTTAACTTCAACATTGTGTAAATCGGTAAAAAAGAATCGTAGGAAGATTAAAAAAAAAGCATTTTGTAGGTAAAATGTTACAGTTTGTGGTATTTGTATTGAATTTTGTAAAAAAATTTTTTTTATCAAACTGCAGTGTTAAAAATGAGTAATTTTAAGGAATAAATCAACATTTTTAATTTTAGCACCAAACAAGGAAAACAGAACAATTTTTTACAGTCACCGATACCACGTTAAAGCTGACATTTTGAGCTTTAAAATGCTTTTTTTTTGTTTGTCCTACGATGATTTTTCATCGAGTTACGTCATTTTTTCTAAAAAATACAGGGTTTGCTTCAAAGTCATGTAAATCGGTCAAAAAAAATCGTAGGAAAATTTAAAAAAAAGCATTTTGTAGGTAAAATTATGTAGTTTATGAAACGTTAATTGAATTTTTTGAAAAAAAATTTTTTAATTGAGTTTCAAGTAGTCAAACGTAAGTTAATTTTAAGGAACAAAACAATGTTTTCTTTTTTAAGGCGTACAACAGAAAATAAAAAAATTTTAAAAATTCACCGAAAGTGCGTTAAAGTTGATACTTCAAGCTTCAAAATGCTTTTTTAAATTTTTTTTTACGATAATTTTTCGCCGACTTACAGCAGTTTGAAAATAGCCTAATTTTTAGAGTTCATGAAGTGTTCCCTATTTTTTTTGTACGAGTGTATATATATACAGGGTGTTAGAAATAAAAGTAACCAGCCGAATAGGGGGGGTAGATTGGGTCAAACTGAAAAGAAAAGTCTTATACCATGTTGCAAAATTCGCAATAGTTAACGAGTTATTAAATAAAACGTCTGGGCGAATGAGCGCACAAGGAGCGATAGAGGCGGGTCTCGGCTGGCACGGTGCACGGCGCGCGGTGAGGGGTGAGGGGCGCGAGGCGCCCGGCCGGCGCGTAACGAACAGGGATGTTAGATCTAGAACTCAGGCCTGGTGCGTTGGACGAGAGTGGGGGATACATACACATAGAAGAGAAGGCACGTACGTGTGCGCTCGAACCTCGGCGGCGCTCGGCGAAGCCTCGGCCAGCTTCGGAATGATAGACAAGGACAGCCATAATGTTTTTTCTCTTTCTCGCGCGTTGGAAGCCACGTGACCATGCACCGGCACGGCCAGCTACGGCTAGGCTAGCTTGGCGAGAAATCTCTCGTGAACGCGAGGGAAGATTTCTTCGGTGGCGCGGCACGACGAAATAGTCTTTGTCTACTATTCGAGGCTATGCATATACAATAATATGTGCATGTAAAATTTTATAACTATATATATAATTAATTAAAATTATATAATTATCACAATAGATTTTTGCGTCACCTGGAAGGTACTATTGTGATTGTGAATTGACTGCGTTCTTTTTTTAGTGGTTTTCCCGTAGGCCTATTCCACTAAAAAATAATGTTATAAAATGGTCGTAGCTTGTCAGGGGAAAAAACAAAACTATGCAATATATATAAATATTAATCGCACTTATAGTTCGTCAAAGAAAAAAATAAAATTATGTGATAAGTATAAACTATACATAGTATATAAAAATAAAATAAATAATAAATACATATAATATATAATAAATTATATATATATATATATATATAATTATTATATATTATATATATATATATATATATATATCCCTATTTCCTCCAACGTTTTTTCCGCCCCTTTAATCGTCCAACCATGCACTTTCGAGTCCCACGTGTTTTTTATAATGTTAATAGCTTTGAAAAATTCCCCAAAAATTATTATAATATCTTTGTACCTTCGACTAAAAATCAATGTAAATAACATTTGGAAATCATTTATTTAAATATTTTTTTACAACAATTATATGTTGAAAAACACACGTTACGACTCGTTTTATTTAAAAAATCATAACTCACGAACAAATTGACGAAATTTAATGGTTCGACGCGCAAATTAAAACTAAAAGTAGTGCAAATAAGAAAAAAAAATATGAGATAATTATTAATTAAATAGGAATACTTAATTTCGTTGCCGCAAATTTGGTAATTTTTAAATGGTACAGAAGGACTTTAAGGACTTAAAGAATGCTAGAAAAAGAATTTCTGAATAAAAAAAGACGAATTCGAAGTGTGACAGATATTTTTTATGTAAAAAAATTAAATTTTTTTATAACGTAGCCTCTCCCCACCTCTTCCACCTGCCTCTGAGCCATAATAGTCCTTTGTGGAATGTAAATTTTTTTTACAAAAATATTTTAAATACGCTTAAATTGTACACAAAAATACATTTTTATTGAAAAAAAAGGTCTCACTTTTCACACAACACTGACGTAATCCTCCAACCATGCACTTTCGTGTCCCACCAAAATTTTAATTGTTCGCCGTTTCGAGAACAAATGAGCTGCGGCTCTGCCGCGGTTGCCTAAGTTCCCGCGGAAGTTTCTGCCTAAGGTTCCCTACCACAACAACTTTTTTTAGAAGTGAGGGGGATTATCTGACGATCATTTGTTTTCCGGAACAAACGACTCGTGGGACACGAAAGGGCATGGTTGGAGGAAATAGGGATATATATATATATATACATACATAAAATTTATTTATATTATACATATACATATGAATATGCATACATATATGTGTATATATACACACACAGGGTGTTTTGTTTTAAGTAATACAATTAATTATCTTGAAAATAAAACATTTTTGGGTAAGATGTTTCATATAAAAGATTTAGGGTTTGAAGGGGGGCAAATAATGGTAAAATCAGTTTTCGAAAAAAAAATAGCTGATCGGCTGTTGACGCGATCTCGAAATCAATTGAGTTCTCTTAGAAAAAGGGATCGAAACAGTTGATCGACCGTTAGCTGATCTTTGCATTAATTTGATTTATTGTTACGAGGACGTAAAGGTCCGGGATTATTTACAAACTTTTCGAGTATTTAACCCCGGATCTTTGCGCCCGCGGCGCACTCGATCTCAGGTTATTTACAGTGGCAGTGTGTCTTATCCTAGAACAGTCTTGTGACTTGCACTAATTGAATTGTGCTCTTACAATTAGTGAACTAACGAGTCTTTGTCTTGTGAAGAAGTGACGATTTCATATATATTCAGGTATTTTTTTCTTTAATCTGTTTAGTTAATTCTAGCTCGCCACATTTTAATCCAGTGGACCAAACATTTTTCAACGTGACAAATAACAATGCGACAAAGTCGAGCGGTCTCACGGAGTATATGGCGATTTAAGGTAGTTGTCTCGCGATAATACAATCGGGACGGTCAATTACTTTTAAGTTGTACAAATGTGTAGATACCACATTTATTAACGTGTAGTTAAAAGTCTCAAATTTTTCTTGTTAATTGCAATTTGCGAGACAACTACCTATCTTAACGACTCGAAAATAAATGTGGCTAGCTAACGTTAATTCCTTTATTACATTTGTTTTTAGATTTTTTCATTTAAAAATGGAAACAAGTAATAAATTAAAGAAAAATCTGAAGTCAAGCTTTTCAGAAGCTTGGCTTAGTGATGACCGATTCAAATCATGGATACGCAAAGTGCCATTTAATGAGCATTTCTTTCACTGTACAGTGTGCAAGAAAAATTTTTCATGCAGCTGGTTATCACGTGTAACAAGACATGCGGAAACTGCGCGGCATAAAAAAAATATTTAAAAAAAGTATATCATGTAATAATGACTCAGATGATGTAATTGCTAAAAAAAACTATATTATAAACAAAATTTTAGGCCACAATGGTTAGATTTCGAGCAATATAAACCATGGCTACGCGAAGCGCATGACGCAAATTCATTTTTTTGTAACATTTGTAATAAAACTATTGTTGGTGGTCTGTCACAAATCGAGCGTCACGCGAAATCCAAAATGCATATAAGTAAATTTGAAAAATCTAATATACGAGCGAATGGACCGAATGAAGAACAAGTAAACATGCAATTTGACGAATCATCTTTGTCGTTTGAGGAGCGAAAAAAAATAGCGGAGATTCGATATGCGGCAGTAATGGCTGATAAAAATATTCCATTTGAAACGGCAAAAATAATTCTCAATTTTTTTCAAAACATTTACGAAGGTTGTCCTATGATAAAGAGTATGAACCTGGGTCGAA
Source organism: Temnothorax ravouxi (assembly GCA_030770255.1). Lineage (NCBI taxonomy): Eukaryota > Metazoa > Arthropoda > Insecta > Hymenoptera > Formicidae > Temnothorax > Temnothorax ravouxi. Next base: position 28,524 of record JASTWP010002789.1, read on the forward strand.
CAAAATGTACAAACATTATTACGAATGTTTTGTGCCCAGTCGAAACGAATCGTGTCGTGGAATATATTCGCAACACGAAATTCTCTGTTTTTGTAGATGAAACGTCAGACATTACCAACGACAAATGGATGACGTTTCATGTACGTTTTGTTCATCCCGAAACATTAGAAATACAATCCCAGTTAGTAAAACTAATTAATGTTGATGCAGCGGATTGCAGTGCCGAGAAGTTATTCACTGCATTTAAACATGAAATGTGGAAGCTCGAAATACCTTTTTTAAATATTATTGCTTTATCATGTGATAACGCATCTGTGATGACGGGAAAACATTTGTCCTTTAAAAAAAAACTCGAAGAGATGTGTAAAAATGTTTTGACGTTATCATGCCCATGTTATTCTGCCGCATTAGCTGCACACGCTGCATGTAATAAAATTCCTCCTTCTTGCGAGCATTTTGTAAAAAAAATTGCTTACTATGTTAACAGTAGTCCCAAGAAAACAGCTATTTTTCGGGAATTTTCAGAATGTTTTCAAGATAAAAACCTCAGAATTTTAAAGTTAGCTGACACGCGGTGGCTGTCCCATCACGCATGCGTCGAAAGACTTGTAAAATATTGGGATACTGTAAAACTTTTCCTAAATGAAATGGTCGTAAGCGACAAAACAAAATCTGGAGAAAATCTATTGCACATTATGCAAAATGTAGAAACAAAAGCTTATATGCTGTTTCTAAAGTATATTTTACATTATTTTAATGCATTTAATGCCTTTTTTCAGGCAGTAGATACAAGAATTCACTTATTATTACAGCCGAAATCAATAGATTTTCTAACTCAAATTTGTAAAAATTTTTTAAAACTAGAAATTTTGAAAGATTTGCCAAATATAACATTTGACAAAATCGAAAATCATAGATGTTTGACTGATATCAATTTAGGATTTGAATGCGAAGAATACCTTTGCCAATTGATGAAAGATGGATACGCGAACGAGGTTGCAATGGTTCGACAAAACTGTCTGCAATTTTATATTACCGCGGCCGAGGAAATTAGTAAAAGATTACCGGTAAATGATACATTTTTATCAAAATTAAAAATATTTCTTCCACAGATAGCTTTGTCAAATAAGGACAGAGAAACATCACTTAAAGATCTTTATTTCATCGCCAAAACGATCGGCGGTTTTGACGAAAATGGTCTAAAGACAGAATGGTTTACATTAAACTTAGATTTCACAAAAACAGAGAAAGAAGATTTATTAAAATTAAATTTTGATAAAATGTGGACACAAATTTTGCAAAAGAAATATTTAGGAGGTAACGAAAGATACCCAAATTTAAAATCTCTCGTGAATTCTGTTAGATCACTTCCTAACTCGAATGCAGATTCGGAGAGAATATTTTCACTTCTAACGGATGTCAAAACAAAAAAACGAAACAAATTATCCTTTGCCGCTGTAAATGCTATTTGTGTATTAAAGTCAGCATTAAAAACAAGATTGGAAACAGCTCTGAACATGCAGATCGATGCAGAGCATTTATCTCTCATGTCGTCAGACAAATTATATGCTAATGTTCCTAAAAGGCAGAAAAGTAATCTTCAGCTGTATGCTGCAGATGATGATGTTGCTGGTCCCTCTTCGTTTAATATGCAAGAATAATGTAAGAAAAAGTTAATCTTTTTCACAGTATCATTTATCGTATATCAGTTATTACAGCTATGTAAAAAATAGTATGAATATTATGTATATAATATATATATATTATATAATTTTATTTATTATATGTATATATATATACATATATGTATATATATATATATAATTTATTTATTATATATTATATTTATTTATTATTTATTTCATTTTTTTATATATAGTTTATCATATTTATTTTATACAATTTTACTTTTATTTTTGACGAGCTGTAAGTGTGCGATTATTATATATTTATCATACAATTTTATTTTTCTGACGAACTTAAGTGCGAATAATATTTTGTGTATATTGCATGATTTTATTCTTTCCCCCTGGCGACAAGCTACGACCATTTCATAGCATATTATTTTTTAGTGGAATAGGCCTACGGGGGAAACCACTAAAAAAAAAAACGCTTCAATTCACAATAGTACCTCCCGGGTGACGCGGAAATCTATTGTGATAATTATATAATTTTAATTAATTATATAGTTATAAAATTTTACATGCACATAAAGAATTTTACTTTATATACCCCAAGGGGCCTTAAAGGGCGTTTTGAAGGGACGTACCCAACCCTAACCTCCAATTCATCCACTACCTTACTATTTCCTTCTTTTGGACCAACGGTTTAACGTCTCTTCCGAAAGACGGAGCCCACAGTTTTCTCCGCATCTTTGCACGGAGGGGCGCGGTTTTTCGGAAAAAAACTTTTTTCCATGATTCATGGCTCTAGTGGACTCGAACCTGGTTCCTCAGATTACGAGTCTGGCGCTCTACCACTAGACTACACCGCCGCCCGATTTTACATGCACATATTATTGTATATGCATAGCCTCGAATAGTAGACAAAGACATTTCGTCGTGCCGCGCCAGCGAAGAAATCTTCTCTAGCGTTCACGAGAGATTTCTCGCCGAGCTAGCCTAGCCGTAGCTGGCCGTGCCGGTGCACGGTCACGTGGCTTCCAACGCGCGAGAAAGAGAAAGAACATATGTGGCTGTCCTTGTCTATTATTCCGAAGCTGGCCGAGGCTCGCCGAGCCCCGCCGAGGTTCGAGCGCACACGTACGTGCCTTCTCTTCTATGTGTATGTGTCCCCCACTCTCGTCCAACGCACCAGGCTGAGTTCTAGATCTAACATCCCTGGTAACGAGCGGCGAGCGGGGCGCGGCGCGGCGCAGCGACAGATGATATACACTGCGGCGAAAAAGTATTAGAGCCAGCACAGGTAGCACACGTATTGCATAGGCATTGCCGTAGCGTCTTACGCCTTAGATAATATTAATTAGTTTAGCTTGAATTATGTGTAATGGAAACATTTAATTTTAGTAAATTAAATTATTTTGCCTATCAAAGTTTACGAGGTTTACAAAGCTTTACTTTAACTTTTGTTTATGTTAGAATAACTTTAATGGTGCATGTCTACCTGCAAGTAAAACTTTCGAGAGTAGCTTTCGAGATTGATTCTCGCAAATGGACATATTCCTGGAGAATGAATCCTAACGGAGAATGAATTGCAGCTCTCGGCGAGCGAACTTGTCAAGACCTACTCGCAAATCGACACGACGTTATTTTACGCTCGGAGATCAGCTCGCCAAGCTCGAACGCTGTTCGTATTTTGAGAGCTACATGTTGAGAGTAAAAACCGAGATGGCAATAGTTATTTGTGTAACAAATGCCGTAAGATAAAAATTCCCGGGTGCGGTGACCGCACTCGCCTTCGGCTCGTGCGTCAACTCCGCACCCGTGAATTTTCATCTTTACGCACGTCGTGCACATCCTATTTTATGTCGCAAGTGTGTCATAAAAGTTTTTGCCTTTTGATGACACGAAGGAACTTATTGAATAATGCGGAAATCATGAACTATTGTAGAATACTACTGTGACAGAAATAAAAAAATTTTAAAATTGTTCGGATTTTCATAAAATTTAAAAAATTTTTTATATCTGTCACAGTAGTATTCTACAATAGTTTATGATTTCCGCATTATTCAATAAGTTCCTTTTGTGTCATCGAAAGGAACAAACTTTTGCCATCTCGGTTTTTACTCTCAACATGTAGCTCTCCAAATACGAACAGCGTACGAGCTTGGCGAGCTGAATCTCCGAGAATAAAATAACGTCGTGTCGATTTGCGAGTAGATTTTGACAAGTTCGCTCGCCGAGAGCTGCGATTCATTCTCCGTTAGATACTCTCCAGGAATATGTCCATTTGCGAGAATCAATCTCGAGAGCTACTCTCGAGAGTTTTACTCGCAGGTGGACACGCACCATAAGACGTTTTATTTTTTAAAAAATTAATGTATTAAAAGAACTCAAAATAATATTTAATTTCTACATGACATACGCATAAAATGTTAAGTTATCACGTTGACATGAATGTAACGTATGAAAATGTTAAGAAAATAATAACATAGTTGTTGTATGTGTATTTTACATTGAAGTAATAATTAAATTTTGGCAACACAAGGAAATTTTAACGTATACACACGATTTTTTGCTGCGTACGTGCCGCGTAACGCAACATTCTCGTACGTAATTTCTGTACGTAAGGCGTAAGATACTACGGCAATGTACGTGCGTTGGCTCTTAGTCTCTCGCCTTTTCGATAGCAAGAAAATGATACGCTATCATTTCCACACCACCTTGCGGTAGATAGCTTGGTGCGTTTTTTTTTATAGTGGTTTCCCCGGTAGGCCTAATCCACTCTCATTATTTAATGCAAAAATTGTTCGAAGTGCCGTCCTCTCTCTCGTATGCAGAGTTCGGCCCTTCGTACAATATTGCGCGTCGCACGGTGCGCCATGTCCGGCGTAATAGTATCGAAGGCCGCAACAATAGCTTCACGTACCTCGTTTTCTCCATCATTACGCCGCTGCTCGATTAGACTTTTTATATGACCCCATACAAAAAAGTCTAATACATTTAAATCTGGCGACCGTGCCGGCCAGGCGATTGGGCCACCACGACCCATCCACCTATCCGGAAAACGCGCGTTTAATATTTCGCGTACTTGACGACTAAAATGAGCAGGAGCTCCGTCGTGCTGAAAAATTAGCTGCGCCCGTACGCGAAGAGGCACATCCGCGAGAAGAACCGGCAATTCGTTCTCGATAAAATTGGCATAAATATTGCCAGTTAAACGCGGTGGGAGGAAAAATGGACCGAATCTGGAAATAATGAATAAAAATGTTTCTTCACTTACACAACAAGAGAAAATTGCTTTCTTTCTACTTTTACTTACCACTTGATTCCCGATTACTCCCGCCCATACGTTTATGGACCAGCGATATTGAAAATTGCCCTCACGGACGACGTGCGGGTTTTCATCCGACCAATAAACGGAATTCCGCGAATTGAATACGCCGTTTGGTGTAAACGTCGCTTCGTCGGTCCACAAAATGTTATCCGGGAAAGATAAATTCCGTCGGCATTGCGCGAGGAAACCTGCGTATGTTTTTTTCGACAGTTCTAATTATTGTACACTCAAGTTACAGCGAATATAAAAAGTTGATAATGACAATACCTTCACAAAAACATATCCGTGGTTCTAGATCTCGCGCTAAAAGCTGTTGCACCCGCTGGTAGTGGTACGGATGCAAATCATTCTCTCGTAAAGTGCGATGCACCTCGTATCGAGAGAGATGAAACTCGCATGCTGCACGACGCACGCTGTTGTTCGGATTTTCATAAAATGCGTCGAGTATTCTCTCTTCGTCTCGAACACGACGACGCACTGGTATGTCTCTCCTATTATGCACAAGACACCCTGTCTCACGCTAGCAAGCAACTATTACATTTTTATATTCTTGAGAATAAATCTTATTGTCGCTATCAAATACCGCGTGAACACGAGTATTTTACGCAATTACATACGTACACATCGTTATGCATATTATGAATATCGAGTAAAGACGAGAAAAAATTAGCGGATTTGTTATCATATGAATCGCAGCCCGGCGCACTGCACTGATCGACTGATCCCGAGATTCCCGCGTATGTTTTTCTTTTGTCTACAGTCGCCGAAAGTCAATTGTTTCTGGCTAGATTCGCTTACACGACAACTTCTTGTGCAGTCGCGTAAACCTTCGCATAGTGATAGACAGCGACAATGCGATTTACTTCGGAGGAATATACCGATATGATAGTGGCCTATGGGCTAGCAGGTGAAAATACGCGTGCCGCGGCTCGGATATATGCGGAACGATTTCCCGGGCGTGTGCATCCAACACGTCGTACTATTTATCGTGTTGTGCAAAAATTGCGTGAGACAGGGTGTCTTGTGCATAATAGGAGAGACATACCAGTGCGTCGTCGTGTTCGAGACGAAGAGAGAATACTCGACGCATTTTATGAAAATCCGAACAACAGCCGTGCGTCGTGCAGCATGCGAGTTTCATCTCTCTCGATACGAGGTGCATCGCAAGAATGATTTGCATCCGTACCACTACCAGCGGGTGCAACAGCTTTTAGCGCGAGATCTAGAACCACGGATATGTTTTTGTGAAGGTATTGTCATTATCAACTTTTTATATTCGCTGTAACTTGAGTGTACAATAATTAAAACTGTCGAAAAAAACATACGCAGGTTTCCTCGCGCAATGCCGACGGAATTTATCTTTCCCGGATAACATTTTGTGGACCGACGAAGCAACGTTTACACCAAACGGCGTATTCAATTCGCGGAATTCCGTTTATTGGTCGGATGAAAACCCGCACGTCGTCCGTGAGGGCAATTTTCAATATCGCTGGTCCATAAACGTATGGGCGGGAGTAATCGGGAATCAAGTGGTAAGTAAAAGTAGAAAGAAAGCAATTTTCTCTTGTTGTGTAAGTGAAGAAACATTTTATTCATTATTTCCAGATCGGTCCATTTTTCCTCCCACCGCGTTTAACTGGCAATATTTATGCCAATTTTATCGAGAACGAATTGCCGGTTCTTCTCGCGGATGTGCCTCTTCGCGTACGGGCGCAGCTAATTTTTCAGCACGACGGAGCTCCTGCTCATTTTAGTCGTCAAGTGCGCGAAATATTAAACGCGCGTTTTCCGGATAGGTGGATGGGTCGTGGTGGCCCAATCGCCTGGCCGGCACGGTCGCCAGATTTAAATGTATTAGACTTTTTTGTATGGGGTCATATAAAAAGTCTAATCGAGCAGCGGCGTAATGATGGAGAAAACGAGGTACGTGAAGCTATTGTTGCGGCCTTCGATACTATTACGCCGGACATGGCGCACCGTGCGACGCGCAATATTGTACGAAGGGCCGAACTCTGCATACGAGAGAGAGGACGGCACTTCGAACAATTTTTGCATTAAATAATGAGAGTGGATTAGGCCTACCGGGGAAACCACTATAAAAAAAACGCACCAAGCTATCTACCGCAAGGTGGTGTGGAAATGATAGCGTATCATTTTCCTTGCTATCGAAAAGGCGAGAGACTAAGAGCCAACGCACGTACATTGCCGTAGTATCTTACGCCTTACGTACAGAAATTACGTACGAGAATGTTGCGTTACGCGGCACGTACGCAGCAAAAAATCGTGTGTATACGTTAAAATTTCCTTGTGTTGCCAAAATTTAATTATTACTTCAATGTAAAATACACATACAACAACTATGTTATTATTTTCTTAACATTTTCATACGTTACATTCATGTCAACGTGATAACTTAACATTTTATGCGTATGTCATGTAGAAATTAAATATTATTTTGAGTTCTTTTAATACATTAATTTTTTAAAAAATAAAACGTCTTATGGTGCGTGTCCACCTGCGAGTAAAACTCTCGAGAGTAGCTCTCGAGATTGATTCTCGCAAATAGACATATTCCTGGAGAGTATCTAACGGAGAATGAATCGCAGCTCTCGGCGAGCGAACTTGTCAAAATCTACTCGCAAATCGACACGCCGTTATTTTATTCTCGGAGATCAGCTCGCCAAGCTCGTACGCTGTTCGTATTTGGAGAGCTACATGTTGAGAGTAAAAACCGAGATGGCAAAAGTTTGTTTCTTTGATGACACAAAAGAACTTATTGAATAATGCGGAAATCATAAACTATTGTAGAATACTACTGTGACAGATATAAAAAATTTTTTAAATTTTATGAAAATCCGAACAATTTTAAAATTTTTTTATTTCTGTCACAGTAGTATTCTACAATAGTTCATGATTTCCGCATTATTCAATAAGTTCCTTCGTGTCATCAAAAGGCAAAAACTTTTATGACACACTTGCGACATAAAATAGGATGTGCACGACGTGCGTAAAGATGAAAATTCACGGGTGCGGAGTTGACGCACGAGCCGAAGGCGA
>JASTWP010002790.1:0-36470 GCA_030770255.1 Temnothorax ravouxi
CTCTTATCAACACTCTGCGTTGATTAGTTGGTTCTAAAAGTAAGAGCCAATCACGTTTGACTGCTACTCATCAGCTTGGTCTGCTGAACGCGCCCATTAAGGGCCAATTTCACCAACCACAGTTAGCTTAACCGACGCCGACGGTTAAAGTTAGCAGAATTGACCAATAGAAAGCAGGGTGGATTCATTTCTATTGGTCAATCCTGCTAACTTTAACTGTCGGTTAAGCTAACCGTGGTTGGTGAAATTGGATCTGAGTGCTTTCCAGTTAGCTATAAGGGTGCGTTCCCACTATACGCGCGACGCGTATAGTGGGAACGTAGCCTAAGCGGGAAACACACCACACACTTCTGCACAACGCATAAGGGTGCTGTCACATGGCGGTCAGAAATTCGGAAAACGGAATCTCGGAAAAGTAACGGAGAGGGGGTCAACCAATCAGAGTCAGCTCGATCGGTGCGATTTTTCAAGGGCCGGGCTCCCCATGGAACGACTTTTACGGAAAACTAAATGGTATTCTAACTTTAACATATTTTTAAATTAGAGAAGTTTCTATATAATTTTAGAGTATAATAAAAAATACGTCTCAAAGCTTTATTTTTTCATAGACTACTACTACGGTAAGTATCTTTTTTCTTCTAAAACAATAAAAATAATTTTTTCAATTTTTACTTATTCCGGAAATATCAGTCCATGGGAAGCCCGGTCACAAAAATTTCGGACTGACAAGTCCGCAATTTTTGCATGTCTAATTGAAAACATTATTTTTATTGTTTTAGAAGAAAAAAGATACTTACCGTAGTAGTAGAGTCTATTAAAAAATAAAGCTTCAACGTATTTTTTACCTACTCTAAAATTATATAAAAATTTCTTTAATTTAAAAATATGTTAAGGTTAGAATGCCATTTAGTTTTCCGTAAAAGTCGTTTCATGGGGAGCCCGGCCCTTGAAAAATCGCACCGATCGAACTGACTTTGATTGGTTGACCCCCTCTTCGTTACTTTTCCGAGATTCCGTTTTCCGAATTTCTGACTGCCATGTGACAGCACCCTAATGCGTAAGCATAATGGCCATCGCACACAAAATGGGCGCGTTCAGCAATACAACTGTTGCACAACTGTTAAGGTGCGATTTCATTGACGCTAGAAATCAGCGGCAGCGTCAAGAAAATGTAGTGGGGGAAGAAGTTCCGTTGAATTTTGCGGTATGCTAAAAAGTTGAGACGGTCTGAACTTCTTCCCCCACTACATTTTCTTGACGCTGCCGCTGATTTCTAGCGTCAATGAAATCGCACCTTTAAGTTCGTCTTATTAACACTCTGTTTTGATTGGTTGGTTATAAAAGTAAGGGCCAGTCACATTCGACTGCTACTGAGCTACTTGGTCTGCTGAACGCGGTCAATGCATAGCTTAGCATAAGCGTAGCATAAGACCGCTAAACCAATGAGCATCCAGCATAAAGTCGCCATATTGATTTACATATATTGCTCATTGGTCCAGCGGTCTTATATGCTATGCTTATGCAGCCTATGCTATTTTGTGTGCGATGGCCTTAAGAATACTGGCCTAGTTTACACCGACCGTTTGATACGCGTACCAAGTACTATATCCGTATCAAATTTGTATCAAATTTCGGTTTATACCGGGATAACCCGAGATTTAATACGGATTTGATACGGATATAGTACTTGGTTAGAGTCCTAGATAATAGAGAAGCGACATTGAAATCGATAGGTGCGATATATCGATAAACCCGCCATTTTGTTTCTCCATATGCTGGAGAAGACCACGGTCAAAGGAGGTTAGCGTAAAATGACGCGTAAAGTATAGTTTGGAGTAGTTTGGACGCTCATCCATGTATTGGAATTGGCAAAAAGTAAAACGACAAGGAGACAACCTATAAAGATAAAAAAAATGTAAGGAGGATAAGATGTAAATATTTTTTAAGAATATTCATTATTTTAAATATTTTATTTTTTTTATAGAAAATAATAAATTTATTATTTTGTAGTTACAATGGCAAGAAAATGTGTTGCTTTATCATGCTCAACAACATCAGAGGAAAATATATTTCAATTATTTAAGTTACCGAAGGATCAGCTACTGAGAAAAATATGGAGTAATAAAATTGTACAAGGCACTAAGAGCAATGAAAATTATTATACAATGGAAGAAAAGTATCTTTGTGAGGTATGAATTTTTTTGACAGAGTATTAAATTTTAGTTCACGTTAATCAGCATGGCAGGCTTTGTATTTTAATTTGACTATTATAAGAAACTAAACTTGTCATAATTAATGTAAATGTCCTGTAATGGCATTGAATATGTATGTTCATTAAATGGCTTCGATGGGAGACTATCGTTAAAAACTGAAGGAATTGCTCCAATTTTCAGTTTCCTCTTACCATCTTCTCTAACATGCTCCCAAGAAAACCTGTCAAAATGCTCCTGAAAAAATATGCATGCTATCAGTAAATGACTTCGCTATGTATATGTATATATTTGCTACACTGCAGCTTACAGAGCACACAAACAATGGATCCTTAGGCTCCCAAGTAGATCCATTAATATTCCTAATATTGTTAATCCATCTAGCTTTCTGTCCTTCATTTCTAGGAAAACGATGAAACATAAGAGTTTTGTTGTTTTTGTCTCCTACCTTCCGTCCCTTACTTTTGTAAATATTTGTACACGTATGTATACAGCACTTTATCCTGAAGAGGAAAAAAGAATGTTTCTTATAAAAAAACAATAAAAGTTTAATATTCTTTTCAATAGGTAGAATAATTTATATTTAATAAAGATTCATATACGTGAGAGTACTTACGTCATAATTAATAGGAGAATACGCAGGAAAACGACCGGATAGAGCACGTTCCGCTCGAGAAAGCATAGGCCCACGTAGGCCTTCTCAAACCATATGATCCTCACCGGCTCTCGTACCTCGAATTGCGCGTGCTCATGACTACGTAGTACCGGTCTCGAAATGCACAGCCAAGGCAGCTGCTTGTGCAGCTGCGGCACGATATAGTACAGGAGAAAGCCCAGGCAACTCACGATACTCCACAGTACCGGATTAAGCTCCGGTTGCAGGGCGGTGAACACCGTCGTACGATGAATTCCGAAAGACAGGGTGCCGATCACCGCGCACACGATTAGATCGTTCTTCAGTTTGGCGTTCACTGTCGAGCGTAACTTCTCCGGCAAAGGATCCACCAGCTCAGTATCTGACATTTGCTCGCCCACCTTGATCTTGACGTCTTTCTTCCTGCCGGACGTCTTGCTCTTGGTCTTCTTGTAACTCGCGGCCACGTTATCAGGCTGCGACGACGATGTGTTTTCTATGATTTTGGCTTCCTTCTCCTCCGTGTACCAATGTCTCGCGCTGTCTCACCGGTCTCACGTGCAGCAGGAACGTACATTAACCTTACTTATTTAACCATAAGCGAGAAACAAAATGGCGCTGGACCACGTGATTTAGTTAGCCAATCAGACCATTCTGTTCAATGTCGCTTCTCTATTATCTAGGACTCTATACTTGGTACGCGTATCAAACAGTCCGGTGTAAACTAGGCCACTGATTGGTCCATATACATGCCCTGAGAACACAGTAGACGGAAAGTCGAATTTTATAAATCGACTTCTAGTCGACTTCTAAAAATGGCGGAAAGTCGACTAAAAGTCGACTTCTAAATAGTCGACTTTTAGTCGACGGTGCGTTTTCACTCATGTCGAGATGTAGGCGACATTAGAGATCCTCAAGTAAGAGATTGGACACGGTTTAGACAACTTTTGATTGGTGCTTTGGTCCGCCATATTGTTCAGGACAATTAAGAGGGAATATGAATGACGTTTCTGCTTGGCGTTTGCGAGATTTGTGATAAAAGTTAATAAAAGTTAATAAAGTTAATAAAAGTTAATCAAAGTTAATAAAAGTTAACATAAGTTCTTTTATTAACTTTTTTATTAAAAAATAAACAAGAATTTTGAAGAGACTAGTACTTACAGGTTAAGAGGTTAGTTGGTTAAATATAATATATAAGATATAATCTAACTAATGTTTTCTATCAATGTTTTATATGCTTTTGCTTCTTTTTTCTATTAAAAAATAAAGGAAGAATATTTTGAAGCATTTGAGATTTGATCTTGATTACAGTTATTAATAGTATCATAAAATATTTACAATTCTCAAATATCAAAATAAAATAAATTTTTATAATATTAATATTTTATTGGAGTAAGGTTAAAACAAATGTCTGTAATATCATCTGATAAATATGTGAATAATAATACTTTTGCAAGTAAAAGTGTAGCTATGCACACATGTATTAAATAATAAAATTTTTTATTAATTTTAGATAATTATTTATTAAAATTATGCATAAAAATTTGTTAAATTGTTTATTTTGTTTCTACGTCGGATACAAACATTGTATTATTATTATGTATGAAATTCCTGTAATTTAAAAATATAAATAAGAAGAAATTGATTTAAACATTTTTGGAAATTGCGCCATGGGTGTTCTGAACAATATGGCGGACGGTCGACGGTGTCCAATGGGTGCGTTCAGCCCTATGGTTCAGCCGATACTCCGCTAGCCTAGCAATAGAGTCCTAGATAACAGAGAAGCGACATTGAAGGGAATGGTCTGATTGGCTAACTAAATCACGTGGTCCAGCGTCATTTTGTTTCTCGCGTATGGTTAAATAAGTAAGGTTAATGTACGTTCCTAGCAGTGCTCCCAGATTTAGGTCTCTGCTACATAGCCGTAGCTGTGGAGGGGATAGGATCGCGTCACGTGACGTGACGCACACAAGCCAAGCGCCCCGTGTACATGTGCGCTCGGCGTTCGGCCAGCCTCGGATGCTTAGAGAGAGCAAACACGCTATGCTCTTTCTCTTTCTCTCTTGAACCGGCGCGTCATCTGCGCTGCGTCGTCAGCCTCAGACGAAATACGTGTATTAGCGGCTTGACTGTCGCGTGCCTCTTTCTACACTAGATGCGATCAGATGCGATACACTATCATATCGCTTAATGATTTTACAATTTAGAAGTTAAAATCATTAATTAATTAAATTATAATTTCTTGTGTATATAAAAAGTATTAACTTAAAATTAAGGAAGTAAAGGATAGAAAAAGAAAATGAAATCCACTCTTGGCCAACGTGTACGTCTTTTTCTTACAAAATCATCTGTTAGTAATTTAAAAAGATGATTTATAATTAGCACAAGAAAATGTAAACAAAGAATTTATATTAAGGTTTTATTACATGCTAGTGGATAAATTATTTTAATAATATATTTGTTATTTTACTAATAGAAAATATATGTAATAAAATAAAAAAGAGAAATTATTTTTACAACAAAATAAATAATTTTTTAAATAAAGCTGAAGGTTTTTTTGAGCTAACGCATGATATTTCCATACAATGTACTTATTTAAGATTTCATATTTGAATATGATTCGTCTTTTCATTTGGAATTAATGATTAAAATAACAAAATTTTCGATTTTTGGTAAAATCAAGAAAAATATCGAGTAAAAATAATTAAGCAAAGAACAAATATTTCTGTTATGTAAATTTTTTTTAATAGACGACACATTGTTGCTCAACGGAAACCGCGAGAAGGTGGTGGTCTCTTCCGTCAGTAGGAAATGTAAAAGAGTATTTTTTTAAATATAATATTTAAAAAAATAACTTCTACATTTCCAATGAATGAATGAATGAATGAATGAATGAATGAATGAATGAATAAATGAATATTTAATGTAAATAGGATAGAAGATAGGTAGAAATAGATAGAATAGATAGAATAAAGGATAGTTAAAGGATAGTTAAAAGGATAGTGTAAGGATAGTTAAAAGGATAAGTAGGAATAGGATGACAGTTCTAGGCCAGGGATCTCAGGGGGGTGCGGAGCGGGGGGGTACCGCCGCCGCCCGGCCGCGGGGTCTGCGGGTGGGGGGGGAGGGGGGACTACCGCCGCTAGGCCGCGGGGTCTGCAGGGAGGGGGAGGGGGAGACTCAATGGCGAGAGATGAGCGGGGCGGGGGGGACTCGTGGGCGAGGGGGTGATGGGGGGGGGGGAATCGGTGAGCGCGTCGGGACATGTTGTTTATTAAATATTGATAAACATATCGTTGACAAGGGATACCGCCGCCGTTCGGCTGAGGGGGGGGGCAGGGAGAGAGGGGGGGGTAATTTTTTCGGCGCGGGGGTATTACAAAGGCTAACGGGCGCCGTTCGGCTGCTGGAATTTTATCGGTGAATATAAACAAAACAGTGAGTTAGACACTTGACTCTGCAATGATCTCACCCTTCTAGAACATGCGAGCCGCCATTCGGTTACGGCGTCTCACTACAAAAGCGAGCGTCGATGGTCCGACGACGGTTTAAAGATAAAATAGCCGAGGTAAACAATTGATAAAATTTGTCACCGATGACGATTTAACCGTTGCGGAGACCTCTTCATGTTTTTTTCTAGGAAGAGCCGCAGCCGATTACGATTTAACCGTCGCGGCGGTATTCGGTTACGGCGCGGCATATTACAAAAAGCGAGCGCCGATGTCCGGCTGCTGGAATGTATAAACAAAATATGTCTAACGATAATTATACAAACGCATAGCATCCATTGTCGCCAGGATGATTACGGATCAACATCTTGCGGATCAGTCTTCGGCTAGTTTTCGCGGCGCGAACGTTCATATTCGAGGGTGAAGGTTTTTGTGTCAAGTATTGTCGGCACGTAATAATTGGGAGGATAATCACTTTAATGTCCCCTACTTCAATCCTACTCATTTGATGTCTGCGCTCTATCACATTCTCAACGTGGCAAACGATATTGTTCAGCGTGCGATCGAGTCACGTGCAAGTGCTCTATCAAAGAATGTGACGTGATCTAAAAAAAACATGGAACATCCCGATGAAACGGAACGCGACCTGGTGGAACGATCCAACGAAATCGCTTCTTTGGGCGAATATTTTGCATGGGAACAGCGATGCGAGGAATTTATTGAGCAGCTCGAAGAAGACTGTCGTTCCAAACGTCCGCGGCTCTCATCAGACGACTCTCATACTCGGAAACAGACAATCTTTAGTGGCAAGAATCGCGCGACTCGAAGGTGCGAAGATTCTATTACAGAGACGGTTCATACATATCGGTGGTGAGTACGCGGCGGGTAGTAGTAGCGGTAACGAAAACGCCCAAAGACTCGTGTGGCGAGAGATCGATGCCGCGTTCGAAAGCCGTGTATTGACCGGTGCAGTGATAAATACCAATTACATCGAACCGCGACAATTTCTCGAAGATGCTAGAGACATCGTGCTCGATCATGTGCAAAACGTCATACAAAGACACGCAAGTGTAAAGATAAACACTGTGTTCAACGGCGAGTTTGTAACAGGTGACAAACGTGGGAATAAAAGTGTCAGCACGGGAAATTGTGAACTCTTTCGTTCGTCCGATCGGTCCGATCTGCGCGAGTGGTACGAACAACACGTTATCGAGCCTACTTTATCGCGTCTCGAAGAGTTTCAGGAACGCGATAGCGGGTGGGCGTTGTCGCGTATACTTAATTTGACAGTGAACGTAAACAAGTACAATCCTTTGCGCGCGGGATGTTACATCAATTTACCGCAAGAAATTAAATTGAAAAAAGCGGTAATCAACGTGCAGTCTATGGACAATGCGTGCTTCGCGTGGTCAGTGATCGCCGCGCTGTATCCTGTCATGGATCATACATATCGGGAATCCTCGTACCCTGATTACAAAAATATATTAAATTTACAAGACATTGAGTTTCCAATGACTTTGAAACAAATAAAAATTTTTGAAAATCACAACAATATATCCATCAATGTGTATACCATCGAGGGAGAGAAGACGCCAACCGTTCTCCCGATACGGCTCACCGACCGGAAGAGAGAAAAGCACGTAAATCTGCTGTACGTGCAGGACCCGCGAGACGGCAACGTGGGACATTTCTCATGGATAAGAAATTTATCGCGTCTCGTTAGCACGCAATTGAGCAGGCACGATGGTCGGAAATACTTTTGCGATCGGTGAGTACTTATACTCTTTTTAATAAAATTATAAAATATTTTATTTTGTATTTAATAATTTACAAAAATTGTGTTTTTTTCTTTTTGCAGATGTTTACATTATTTTCATTCGAGCGAGAAATTGGAAGCCCACGGTGTAGACTGCCGAGAGATAAACAACTGTGCCATCTGACTACCGAGCGAGGACGACAAGTGGCTGAGTTTCAAGAATTACAGCAGGAAGGAACGACTTCCATATGTCGTATACGCCGACCTGGAATGTACCCTCGAGAAGACGGATGCGGATCCAACAACGTCCACGTTCAAATCTCAACATCATCGGGTATTTAGCATAGGATATTACGTGCGTTGCTCGTACGACGACTCGTTATCAATGTATCGGTTTCGTCGCGATAAGGATTGCGTCGCGTGGTTCGCCGAGGAGCTAAGACGTTTAGCTCACAACGTAAAGACCATTTTGTCCACTAATGTACACATGGCGGATTTCACGCGAGACGAGTGGAAAAAAAACAGCGCAACGCACTGTCACATATGCGAAAAACCGTTTAAGCCAGACGACGTGCGAGTACGCGACCATTGTCACCTGACCGGCAATTATCGAGGTCCCGCGCATTCTAATTGTAACTTAAATTATAAAGATTCGCATTGCATTCCAATAATTTTTCATAATTTATCGGCCGGTTATGATTCTCATTTTATTATCACGGAAATAGCTACCGCGTACGAAGGACGTGTAGACTTGCTTCCAATTACCAAAGAAAAATACATTTCATTTACAAAGAACGTTAAAAGCACTGAAGATAAAGACAAAAGAAATTGCATCAAATTAAAATTCATTGACTCGTACAAATTTCTTAGCACGAGTCTCGAAAAATTAGCATCATATCTCAACAAAGATAAGTTGAAAATATTACAACGCGAATTTTGTGAATTATCCGACGAAGATTTTGATTTGCTGACGCGAAAAGGCATATTTCCATATGAGTACATTGACTGCGTCGAAAAGTTGGAGGATACGTGTTTACCACCGCGCGACTCGTTTTTCAGTTCTTTGACCAGTGACACCGTATCCGAGAGCGATTACGAGCACGCCGCGAACGTCTGGCAGCGGTTCTCCGTTCGAACCTTGGGCGAATACAGCGATCTCTACCTCAAAACTGATGTCTTGCTATTGGCCGATATCTTTGAAAATTTTCGCGATAGCTGCGTCGCCAGTTACGGACTCGATCCGGCGTATTATTACACTCTACCGGGTTTTACGTGGGACGCTATGTTGAAACATACGCGTATAAATTTCAAATTGCTTACAGACATTGACATGGTTATGTTCATCGAACGCGGTATACGCGGTGGTCTGAGTCAATATTCAAACAGATACGCGCTGGCTAATAACAAGTACGTGCAGACGTACGATTCATCGAAACCATCCTCGTACTTGATGTATTTCGATGTAAACAACTTATACGGCTGGGCGATGTGTCAGCCACTGCCCTACGCAGATTTTCGATGGGTCAAAGACGTCTCAAATTTCGAGTTTAGCGCGATCGCTTTGGATTCGCCCAAGGGTTACATTCTCGAAGTCGATCTCGAGTATCCGCAGTATAAACACGACGCACACGCCGACCTACCGTTCTGTCCGACGCGCGATAAACCGCCAGGCAAACGGCAGGAAAAACTTCTCGCCACGCTGTACGATAAAAAGCGTTATGTCATACATTACCGCAACTTACGCAGCAGTGCACGCGCCATGGCCTTCGCGTCACAAAGATACATCGCGTATTGCAATTCGCTCAATCTCCATGGCTCCGCGATTACATCGAACTCAATACAAAATTTAGAACACTGGCCAAAAATGAGTTTGAGAAAAATTTATATAAATTGATGAACAACGCGGTATTTGGGAAAACTATGGAGAATGTACGCAACCACGTTAATGTAAAATTATTAACAAAGTAAAACGGTAGATACGGCGCGGAGGCAATGATCTCGAAACCAAATTTTCACAGCAAGAGCATTTTTTCGGAAAATCTGATAGCCGTTGAACTGCGAAAACTTGAAGTTAAATTTAACAAACCTATTTACGTCGGCATGTGCATTCTCGACATATCAAAAGTTTGTTTGTACGAATTTCATTACGAGTACATGTTTCCCCTGTATGAAGACATGTGTAGAATTATGTACACCGATACGGACAGTCTGATATATCACGTAAAGTGCGAGGATGTGTACAGGGACATGAAACGCAACATCGCTAAATTCGACACGAGCGATTACGCGATCGACAACGCGTACGGTATAACGCTCGAGAACAAGAAGGTGCCGGGATTGATGAAAGACGAAAACAACGGTGCGATCATGACCGAATTCGTCGGACTCAGGGCGAAAATGTACGCCTTGCGAGTCGACGGTAAGAAAGATACGAAAAAGGCTAAAGGTGTTAAAAGTAACGTCGTAGCCAGGTCGATAACGTTCGACGATTACACGCGGTGTCTGCAAGACGAAATTGAAATAACGCGACAGCAGGCTTGCATAAGGTCCGAACTACACAAGGTGTACACCGTGTCCAAAACAAAAATCGCTCTGAGTCCGTACGACGATAAGCGATACATTATACCTGATTCGACCGATACGTTACCGTGGGGACATTACCGAATACCTTTGTAACGTATGTATGTATGCATGTATGTAATAGTATAACGTATGCAGTAGTATATGTATGTAACGTAATATATAATGTAGTAGTATAACGTATGTATGTCGTATAACGTATGAATGTATGAATGTAGTATAACGTAACGTATTGTGAGTATTATGTTACAGTATTGGAAAGAATATTATTAAAGATATTACACATGTGTATTTCATTTTTTTTTACGTACTTTATATGTATTTCATATTTCAAACATTTTACATGTATTACATATTGCATTTTTTATGTTAAGAATAAAAATACAGTTTGCACGAATTAAATAACATTGTCCTTGTGTATCCATGAGTTGTGCGATCCATCGAATCCCAGCCATTTAACGTAACCTCATCACCCCTCTTGCGCAGTACTTTCTCCACGAGATACACGTCCGGATAAATCGCGCGATGCAACTCGTGCTCGTAGAACTCTCCAGAGACGGATTTTCCACGATAGTCCTCGAGTAGATAGGTTACGGGATTGGTACGCTGCACTTTAACTATCTTAAACATCTCGGTGGTCCAATTCGGTGTGTAGCCCTTCTCGAAAATTGTTTTGTATTTGCTAACGCGCACCGAGTCACCCACTTTGAATTTTGCCGGACCCGCGATCTTTATCGCGCTGTACACCGTAGCCAAGAGTCTTTCGGCTTTCGCGGGGGTAACGTCGACGGGTCGCATGCCGATGGTTCGATGCTTGCGCGCGTTGTAATCCGACACGAGTCGCGGCAACGCGTCGACCCACTTGTAATGGCTTCTGCACACAGGACGCGGAAACGCTTGCCGCGCGGCAAGAAGCGACGCGGTAGCCAATAAACTTTTGATTCTTACGGAAAACCAACACGTTGATTGGCTACCGCGTCGCTTCTTGCCGCGCGGCAAGCGTTTCCGCGTCCTGTGTGCGGAAGCCATAATTTCCGTTGAGCGTAAACATCTTCCACATGTTGTTCTTTAACGTACGATTGAATCGCTCGACGACCGACGCCTTCAACACCGAATACGTGGAATAATGATTGATGTCGTGTTTTCTCACGAGACGTTGCACGTCGGTGTTGTAAAATTCCTTCCCCATGTCGGTTTGTAGATTACTAGGGCACCTCCCGCTGCGTCGAATTATCTCAGCGATAGCGTCGGCTGTCTCGCTGCCGCCTTTACCCTTGAGCGGCACGGCCCACGCGTACTTGCTCAACACATCGATGACGGTGAGTATGTAGTGGTAGCCTCCGTTGAAACGCGAGTACGGACGCATCTCGACGATGTCAGCCTGCCACAGGTCGTCGTACCCTCGCACTATGACGTGTCTGCGGGGAAAATTTCTTCTCGCCGGTGCGTGCAATTCGTCCACCAACCGTCGCTTTTCGATATTTTTATCCGCATCGGTCGATTTTAACGGTCTCATGTTTCGTTGTCGCCGTTTCTGCTTCTAATGCATCGTTTGTAGCAGTTTCCGAACAGTTCGTAACCGCTTCTGAACAGTTCGTAACCGCTTCTGAACCATTCGTAACCGCTTCTGAACCATTCGTGAATCGTTCGTTGTCGCTCGTCGTCGTCGTCGTCAGTTAACTGCTTCTTACCACTCATCGTCGTCGTCGTCGTCGACGTTCTTTAGCCGTTTGTAGCCTTTCCTGTCTCCGCGTAATTCGCAGCTGTTTTTAAACCGCTCGCAATCGTTTTTAAGCTGTTTTTGAACCGTTTGACAACCGTCCGACAATCGTTCTCGAACCGCTAGACAGCCGTCCGACAACCGTTCTCGAATCGTTCGTTGCCGTTCCTCACCGTCGTTGATGAACCGTTGCTTCTCTTCACTCGTCGCCTTTCGATAGTCGTTTCTGCTGAACCGTTTGTCCATTCTTGTTCGTTGTCGCGTCTGATTCAACGATATTCGCACGTCGAAGCGCGTTTATCGCAGTTCGTAACGCTTGCAGATCTTTCTCGAACGCAGTCAGCTTCTCGTCTGATTCTTTTCGTTGATTGCTCAATATTTTAAAGAATTGATCAACGTACAGTTTGTTAACCGCGTCACCGTCAATCTCAGGTTGCGCTACGCGACGAATCTTGCGCGACTTTGCGTCAAAGTCCGTGGCGGCGCGACACAGAGCGTTATTGCGCACAAAATTTCTCATTAATCCGCTCCACCGATGGTACGAAATAGCGTTCGTCGCGTCTCCGCTGTGCTCGAACGATCCAAATTTGTTGATCGGCATTTTGACGCTGATTGAACGGATCGCTGTCGCACCGTTTAATTTATGATAAGCCCGGCTTCGCGAAGTTCCTCGATGATCGACATAATCTCGTTGTCGTGGGCATTGTTGCCGGCGTGGCGCGAAGCGTTGAGCAATTGCAGACGATCCACCAGCTCGTTGGGGTCGTCCCAGTGCACGTAGTCGATCTTATTGTCGGTTAGCGTCATCGCGCGAGGCATGGATAATCCCTTTCCAGATGTTTTCTTTTTGGATTCGGGAGGGAACAACGATGCGATTATATTTAGATACTTGTGTCCACAGTTGCTCTTTACTCGCTCGCGAGGATCATGCTTGATTTTATGAGCACTCGTTGCCAACAGTATGTGCCTGTATTTTTTCATATCTTCTTTCGTGTAGATCTCATCATCGGGCATTCTTTTGAAGATCAACTCGTAAATGCCGGGTGTGCCGCCGTATCGCACGCCATCGACAATTATGGTATCCGCGTTGTCCACTTGAAAACGTTTATTACCTAGCATCAGTCCGTCTTTGCTGAAATAAACGCCGTATGCGCGGTCTATACCTCGATCGGCGCTCAGAAAAGCCCTGATGTACTCTCGGCTCAGCGGACCCAAGTGATCTTGCAACGATTGTAGAAACGTTTCCTGTCCCATCGACGTTTCCAACGTTTTTCGTACGGATGTCGTGATCGAGTCGTCCGTGGTTTCAAAAACATTCGCGCTTGTGAGGAATTCAGGAATTGTATCTTGCACGGTTCCCGTCGTCGTCGTGGACGGTGTGGAGGTTATCGGTAGTACTTTCGTTCGTTTCGATTGATTAGATTTAAGCGGTGTCGATGGGAGATCCAACCAGGAGTCTGATCGTTTTCTCTTTTTCGACGTCGCATCCTCCCAATCCTCCTCATCCTCCTCCTCCTCCCCGCGCTGTTGAACGGATAGCGATTCGATATTCGCGTCAGCGTCGCTCTCCGTCGGTTCCTCTTTTTTCACCGCGGTCAAGCTCGAGTTATCAACGATCTTTTTCAGCGGTCCGATGAGAGGTTTAAAGTGCGTGTCCAACTCAATGTCCTTCTCGATCTTACCGGTTTTCAAAGCGCGAAGTTTCTTGCGAATCGAATTACTCGTTTTCGCAATCTTTTTCACGATCTTCTCGCGTTCGCGAATATTCTCGCTCCCGTTGATCGCGGCCATCGCGGGGAAAACAAAGCAAAACGTCGATCTCTATAAGGCTAACGTTTCACCTCCGACGAGGTATCGGCACCGACTGATCGCTTTTGCGGTATCGCGAACACGTTAAATCCTTTTCTGTATCGGCCGTTCGAAAGCGCGTTGTCCTTGTCTATTACTACGAAACCGTACTTGCATTGCCAACAATCGTGACACAACGAGCAAAATTCGTCGTACGACATGTCGGTATTTACGTGATCGTTATGTACACGTGTTTCAAATTGGTACCATCCTGTTTGAACAGGATCAGCAGGTTCGCGTTGTCGCGTATCAGATGTTTAGGTATTCTCGCGTACGTCTGACAGAGATAGAAGGAGTCGACGCTCGAGTGCCTGCCCATTGAGAAATACTCTCTCACCGTGTCTTGCTTGTCGCACGCCACGTCATCGAAGACGAAGATCGAGTTTGGACGTGCATCGCTCGGTGGAATGACGTCACTGTTATTGGAGAACGTAAAGTAGCCGATTTCGTCGATCGATGTCAATAAATTCTCCAGATATCGATATTTCGGCTGTTGCAGCGATTTCGAGTACACGTACACGTTTTCGAAACGTACACCGTGCGGACTTTCCAGCAAGCTAATCAGAACGTTGGTTTTACCGCAATTCGAAGGGCCGCAAATGATCGCGCGTATAGTAGCCGGCAGCATCGTACCGTGCTTGCGTTTCTCCACGTTGCTCCCCATCAACCGTGATCTGTCGTCGCAATTCGTCACGCGAATCGCCAACGGTTGTCGCACGAATCTCATTTCTTTCCACACTGTCGACTTTCTGGCTGACTCGAACGCCTATTTATAGCCGAGCGGAACCGCGAATCGCTCAGTAGCAAAAATGTTCGTTCTACTGTCGAGACCTTCCGATATTCGCGACTTGAGCGCCGAACAGCTGCAATTTGTGCCGAAAGCCGTTCTGCTGCAAACGTGCGGCGATCACGTCCACTACGTGTGGGACAAGCTTCCGGAACATATAAGGGCGGATTTGGAGGTTTAGACGTATCGTCGTTGTTACGAACATTACAATCAACCGTGGCAGCGAACGCACGTCGACGGTCCCGCGCCAATGATAAAGGATTGCAGCGAATGTCAACAAAAAAAAATGGTGGAGGCCTGTTAAATCGCGCGATAAACGCACTTCCGTTCGAATTACACATTCCCAGCTATCAATTTTGCGGTCCGGGAACTCGTTTACAAGATCGATTGGCGAGAAGCGATCAAGGTATCAATCCATTGGACGCGGCGTGTCGCGAGCACGACATAGCCTATTCGCGTAACCGCGATCTCACCGAGAGACACGCGGCGGACGAGATACTCGCTGCGGAAGCGCGAAAACGCATTACCGCGAGAGATTCGACTCTCGGAGAGAGAGCTGCCGCTACAGCCGTCTGGGCGACCATGAAGGCTAAGACGAAGCTCGGAATGGGCTTGAAAACGAAAAAATCGAAAACGGTGAAGAAAAAAAAGCTAACGAAAAAACGGATACTTCCGACAGCGAAACGAGGCGGCGTATTGCCGATTCTACCGTTGTTGGGAGTTCTCGGTTCTCTGGCCGGCGGAGCGGCGGGAGTCGTAAAGGCCGTGAACGATAACAAAGCCGCGCGGCGTCAGCTGGAAGAGATGCAACGTCACAATCGTGCCGTGGAAGGTCGCGGACTTTATCTCGCTCCGTACAAATATGGACGAGGGCTGTATCTCGGCCCGCACAAACGCGGGCGAGGAGTAGCGTCAAAAATAAAAAAAAAACGTCAAAAAGACGTTAAATATGCCCGCGGGTATTACGACTAACGTACAATTGAATCGACTGGCAAGGCGTATGCGCGTACCGTTCTTCAGAGGTGTCTTCATGCGTGATTCGTTACCGATCGGCGGTGTACGTCAAAACGAGAGCGGTATCGTAAATTTGGACGATGCAGCGGGTCCCGGTACTCATTGGGTAGCGTACGCAAAGAGGGAAGATCGAGTCGTATATTTCGACAGTTTCGGCAATCTTCGACCGCCGAAAGAATTGGTGCGATATTTCGGGCCGAACGTGACGAAGATCGAGTACAATTGCACGTCTTATCAGCGATACGATCAGAACATCTGTGGACAATTGTGCCTGCGATTTCTCCGGACGATCGACGCTAATTTAAAGTCTGACGGTGCGCCGTGGTGACTCAGTATTCCTTAACGGTTTCCACCGACATGTCTATAACGTTCACGCTGACCGGGAAGAGCAGCATCCTCGCGGAGCACTATTTTCCCGCCGTGGATCTGAGCGACGGTGACTACGAGCTCGGTCTAACGTGTTTTGAGACTTATCACACGATTCCGAACGTGAATTCTTCGAACAATAAATTTTATTTCGACGAGGATGACACGGAAATTACGATTCCCGAGGGATCGTACGAGATACGAGCCATACATGAGTTTTTGAAACGCGAAATTTCACGAAAACGCCCGCGACGCGTAAATCGTTCCAACGATGATCGTACGTCGGTCGCGAATATCGCGAGAGAGGCGACTGCTCGCGCGAACGGCTACGAAGACGAGGCCGCGGAATACCCGATAGTGCTCCGCGCAAATTACAATACGATGAAGAGCGAGATCAAGTGCGCTTTCAGAGTGAACTTTAACAAACCGAACAACGTTGGATCGCTGCTGGGATTCTCGTCGAAGCGTATATTGCAGCCGGGACAGTGGCACGAATCGGACGCGTCGATTAATATTATCAACGTAAACATTATTCGCGTGGAGTGTAACGTGACCGCGGGTGCGTACAGCAACGGCAAACGTGTTCACACGATACACGAATTTTCACCGAGCGTACCACCGGGATATAAGATATCGGAAACGCCGGCGCAAATCATTTATCTGCCGATCATCGCGCGAAGCGTTACGGATCTAACGATACGCGTCACGGATCAAGACGGACGATTGCTCGATTTTCGAGGAGAAGAGATCACCGTCAGATTGCACGTACGACGGCAACAGCGATAACGCGCGACGTGTGACATGCTCGTGTTGAACGACTCGAAGCACGCGACAGATAAGAATATCTTTACGACTGCGACGATCGACGATATCATCAAATCGACATTCGGTAGCGTTAAAACAGAGACGAAAACAGAGACGAGAAAGAAGCTCAACGCATCGAACGTTAAATTTTTACAATCTCTGGGATTCGCGGTACGAAACATTTGAACGATGATTGAAATTCTTAACATCGGAGGCGAGCCGGTCTTTGACGATCGCATCGTCAAGATCGAGACTCACACGTACAACCCGTACGCCAACACAACGTTCGAGTATAGCGACGAGATACGAATACCCATACAACAGCAGGATCTGTATACGTTGCCGTGCGAAAGTTTTCTCTACGTCGAAAGAACATTGACGGTGACCAGAGCAGCCGATCGAGGCGATCAAGCCGATCCAACCGATAACGTGGTATTGGGGAATAATTGCGTCGCGTTCATGTTCGATGAAATTCGATACGAGCTCGACGGTGTGGAGATTGATCACTGTAGAAACGTAGGAATAACCAGCACGCTCAAGAACTACGTAACGGTATCGTCCGACAGAAGCGTGATCCTGCGAAACGCGGGCTGGGAACCACATAATAACCCGAACGGATACTTCAATTTCTGCGTACCGCTCAACCTGTTACTGGGATTTTGCGAGGATTACAAACGCGTGGTGATCAACGCTCGTCACGAATTAATCTTGATACGATCGCGCACCGACAACAATTGTCTGATGGGAAGTCTCGCGTTGGAGCCTACCGTCAAACTACTCAAGATACAGTGGCGAATGCCTCACGTGGTATTGAGCGAGGTCAACAAGCTGTCGATGCTGCGCACCTTGGAAAACGGACGATATCTAAGTATGGGTTTCCGTTCGTGGGATCTGTACGAGTATCCCCTGTTGCAGAACACGACCAAGCACTCGTGGGCCATTAAGACCGCGACTCAGCTCGAGAAACCGCGATACGTCGTCTTCGCTCTGCAAACGGGTCGGAAGAACGTCATGTCCGCGGACACGAGCCGATTCGACGACTGCAAATTGACCAACGTAAAACTCTACCTAAACTCGGAAGTCTATCCGTACGACGATTTGAATTTGGACTTTGGTAAACACAGATGGGCGATTCTGTACGATATGTACGCGCGTTTCTGCAAGGGCTATTACGGATACGAATATCTCGAGCCGAGTCTCACCGTTTCGACTTTTCTACGTAACGGCCCGTTCGTGATCATCGATTGCTCTCGACAAAACGAATCCGTCAAAAACGCCACCGTGGATGTCAGACTAGAATTCGATTGCATGGAGAACGTACCGCCGAATACCTCAGCGTACTGTCTCATCATACACGATCGCGTGATCGAGTACAATCCGTTGACCAACGTAGTGCGCAAAATAGTCTGAGTGTTCGCGGCAACGTCGACGAAAATTTTTTCTCTCTTTAACTCCCGATACAAATTATGAGAGGGGAAAAAAGGCGAGCGGGATATAAAAATCAGAGTGTCGCGAAACGCGCGTCATTCCTATCGATTCACGCATCGAAGAAAGAGAGATATCTCTTCATGCCCGCACCAACGTTCGTCGACCTGCAAGGTTTCGTCGTCGGGATGAAATTTGTCGTGAAGGAGGCGGCGGTGCTGAGAAACGAAGCCGTTCTGGCGCATTACATCTTTACATGCCCCATGCCGTGGAATCTTCTCACAAAATCCGACAAATCGTGCGCTTCCTGGTTGATTCGCAATCACCATGGATTACGATGGGAAGACGGAAACGTGCCGTACAGCAAGGTGAAGCGTTTAATTACGTCGGCCGTGCTCGGTGAGGAAGAGGACGACAACGACGACGACGACGACGACGAGATGCCGACTCTCGTGTACGTCAAGGGATGCCAGAAACGAGAATGGCTGGTGGATCTACTTGAGAATAAAGCGAGAAAAGACCTAAACATCGAGACTCTGGATGCGGATTACGAAGATATCGAATCTTTAAATATTCTAGATGCTACCAACACTATGCGATGTGGAAAACACGTTAAGAATTGCGCGTTGCAAAATGTATTAAAAATATTTAACTGGTGGTCGAAACGCCAGAAAGAATTGTCATCTTTTTAAAAAATAAATTTTATATGTATGTGTAAATTTTTTTACAATGTTTTATTTCCTTTTCTCCATTAGTCGATAGTGTACAAAATTAAAGAATAAGTAGGTACACGTGACGAATTCTAACTCGATAGCTTCGAGGGAGGGGAGAGGGGGGGGTATCAGGTTATTCAGCGAACATGTCTGAACATGTTTCGCGGTTGATGTCATGCGGAAGAGAAAAGGGGGGGGGATGGTTAATAAAAAAACATCCAACCTTAGTCTCCTCTCCTAAATTTCAGAGCGCTGATTGCGCGTTCCAGAAACATTAATTTCCCCCTCCTTCATCATAGTTTTGGGAGTTGCCGCGTATATTCGATTAATTTTATACGACTAGTCTCGTATCGACTGCTTGTGCGAACGGTGTTCACTTCTCATAGCCGAGAGAAAGAATGTATTCCGTTGAAGGAAGCAACGACGGTAACAGTGGCGGTAGACGTATGAATTATTACGTACCGATTCACGATGATGAAATTCCATCGTACGAGAACAAGTAAGTTTTTTGTTTTTTTCTTAAATTATAAAGCTTTATATTTTTTAAATTGCAAATTATAAATTGTATTATTTTTTATTACAATTTTGTTATTTTTTACAGCATTTCGTTGAAGCGTCGCGCGCACGATGATGAGGATGATGAAACTCCATCGTACGAGAACAAGTGTAAGGTAAAAGGCCCTATTATGGAACACCTGGGTAATCATGTCCCTCACATGGAACAGTATTAAATAAATCAAAATATAAAATAATTATGATGAGCTTTGATAAATATAAAAATTTTATTAATATCTACAAGTATTATTGCTTTAAAAAAATGTGCAACAATATTGTTTTGTAATAATTAGTATTAACAAAAAATATTTACTTATACAGATAGAGCGTCGCTGCGTTCCATAAAACGGTACATGCCTTAGAGGTTAGGTCGGCTATAACCAATTTCATGTACCCTGTATGAAACAGTAGTTTATTTTATAAAAAACTGTTCTATGAACCAAGAACTACAAGTTGAACTATTTCCGGATATTCAAAACCATTTAAATGTATAAAAATAGTTGAAACTTAATGAGTACTTAACGAGAAATATTTGAGTGTTCCAAAAAGGGGACATCGATTATGGAACGGGGGGACAAGCTATAAAAATAGTGTTCCAACAGACGTACAGGTTCTTGCTTTAGTTTTTTATTTATAATAATTCGAATTTTTAATAAATTTTAATTTTCCAAAGTTTATTTTCATCCTTGAACACCAGCCTATCGATCAAAACTCAAAGTATTTATATATGAACCCTTATAATAATGTTAATCAACCAATAATCTATAACTTCTGCAAAAGTGTTCCATAATAGGGCCTTTTACCTTAACAAGTAAGTTTTTCGTTTTTTTCTTAAATTATAAAGCTTTATATTTTTTTAAATTGCAAAATTATAAATTGTATTATTTTTTTATTACTAATTTCGTTATTTTTTACAGCATTTCGTTGAAGCGTCGCGCGGTTCGTATACTCAGCAGACGATACGCGTTGACGGCTACGGGATGCAAATTCCTTGAAGTTGGCGTTATCATGGGTCCACCAAGTTACGTGGAGATCGCCATAGGAGATCATCGAGGAACGGAATTGATACTGTCCCTCGAAACGTGGAAGGGATTCTACGAACAACGACGGAACATTCTGAATTTCATTCGATCCTGTAAAGATACGTGTGATTTTATAAGCGTTGGACCGCTAACATTGAAAATTTGTACGATTAACGGTGTCAAACTCGTACGTCTCGAGTCTTTAAACGTACGCTTAATGATGATCGAATCGACGTTACGCCGTATGCTCGATCTTGATCTGTGCATCGACGCGATGTTCCATCGATTGAGTAAAATTGTTGAAACGGTCGATGTCAAGTTCACGCAATTCTCCAAAATCGCGTCCACTGTAACGGATCCTACGCAAGTATTGAATGTAATACGCGATAGCGATGCCTTCGATAAACATCAGCTCGTCGATTGTGAGCTCGCAGCTTTACTTTTTAGTGCGCTACCATAGTACGTAAAAACAAAAAATATGTAAAAAAAGGAAGGATAAAAAAATGTATTTTTAAAATATAAAAATCATGACTTAATTTCTTCACACGCATTTCTATTCGAGCCGTATATGCGACGTTCGACTCGAACCACTCGGGCCGCTTGAAAGGTATATCGTATATCGTATAACGTAAACTATGAAGCCATGCTCCGGCGACGCTCGCCTATATGTGGTGCCGATGCTCCGACGAATCCTTTCTCGCTATTAAATCCGCGCGATGAAGAAATAACGCGAACGGGGGGACGGGAGCGAGAGAAACCGCTCGCGAGGGAAAGACAACGCAACGAGAAGACGCGCGCGAACGGGGGTGAGACAAAGGAGGTCGGGAGCGAGCGCGCCGTGTGACGTCACGCGGACCGGCGTGGCCGTTGGACGCGGACCCCCATCCTCCCGCGGCGCGCCGCCGATAAAATTCCAGCAGCCGAACGGCGCCCGTTAGCCTTTGTAATACCCCCGCGCCAAAAAAATTACCCTCTCTCTCCCTGCCCCCCCCCCTCAGCCGAACGGCGGTGGTATCCCTTGTCAACGATATGTTTATCAATATTTAATAAACAACATGTCCCGACGCGCTCACCGATTCCCCCCCATCACCCCCTCGCCCACGAGTCCCCCCCGCCCCGCTCATCACTCGCCCTTGAGTCTCCCCCTCCCCCTCCCCGCAGACCCCGCGGCCTAGCGGCGGTAGTCTCCCCTCCCCCCCCCCACCCGCAGACCCCGCGGCAGGGCGGCAGTAGTCTCCCCTCCCCCCCCCCCACCCGCAGACCCCGGGGCCGGGCGGCGGCGGTACCCCCCCCGCTCCGCACCCCCCTGAGATCCCTGGCCTAGAACTGTCATCCTATTCCTACTAGGATAGTTTAAGGATAGTTAAAAGGATAGACACAAGATAGATGTAAAAGAATAAATTAGAAAAGAATATAAAGGATAGAGAATAGAAAAGCAAAAGTAATATATAGAGAATATTATGATAATTTTAAGATCACTTTACACAATTTATAATTAACAGAATGTGGAATAAAATCGTATATATGTATATAGAAAAAATTAAAAAAATTATATTTATAAATGTATGCATACATTCATAAATGAATTGTTTTCTATATTATACGATTCAAAAAATTATTAACATAATTGTATTCTTTATCTGTTGTGAATTATAAATAGTGTAAAGTGACCTTTATACAAGAAGTATTAAATAATTTAAACCGTTTCGATTTTTTAAATAAATATATTTTTGATCTTATTAAAGATCGAAATGAAATAAATTGAAAGTTCTAATTCTTACTCTAATAAAATTTTTTATTAGAATAAAAAGAGCAATCAATAAAATTTCATATTTCAAAATTTTACATTTTCGATCAAGTACAGGATTGCAACAGAATAAAAAATCGAGTCGGTCGAAATTATTTAGTACTTCTAGTATTTAACTGGTAAAAGCGCACATGCTTACATTACTTAATGTAATATAATGTTTTATATAATATAGTATATGTTAATAAAAAAATATTTTCAAAACATACTTAAATATTTACAATTGTAAATAATGATTAAAATTAACAAAACAAATAATTTAATAAAAATAATATAAACGTTAATAGAATCTAATTTATATATCACAGTATATATGTTAGGGATATCGCAAATTCTCGTACTCAAAGTCGATGTCCCTATCGATATATCGGGGCGCCATCAAGCGTTACCGACTGCGTCGTCGGGTTTACTATCTACCATTTATTGTGATCCATGTTCTTCTCAATAGTCTGTCCGTTCCATCGACATATAGTATGGACTGCGCGAGGATATAGAAAAATGTGACCGGTCGGAAAGAAAGAGATAGCGACCGGTAGAGGTCAAGCTCTGTCTTTTTCTACTCAGTAGCGTGGTGACGGGCGTTTGCACCCGGGGGTCAACAATTTATTTTCAATTTTTTTTAATTTTTTGCTTTACGATTTGATTCAGCGTTATTATTTGTTTTATTAACGACTATTCTCATTATTCATATACTTTAAAGAGCATTTAGATACTGTTTTATACAATTTCGGAAAATCAAGAGACACGGCAGTGTCTCCGCGCCAAGTACACGCGGAGCGAGACCGACCGTGACTCTTTTACGCGACGCGACGATTTGTGAGTAGGTACTCGAGATGTTTAGTATAATATAATACGCGGATATATAGTAATACAATCAAATAAATAATAATACACCAGAATTTCTGTGCATAACCTTTTGCTTTCTCATAGAAATAGCTGTTTTCATGAAAAAAATTTTGCACATTTATTTTTCAAAATTGTAATATATTTTGCATTATAACCATTTTACATAACACATATTACAAGTCTATATAAACATTATATATTATATACTATATAAAAATAACAAAAATGTTACATTTAATTTCGAGAAGTTTTATTGATTTTTAAATAAAACGGTTTTGTTACATTTTGATCTTATTCTAAGCTGCTCTCGTTGTTCTAAGTTGGATGTTCCTTCGTGGTGTAATCGAACTTAAAAAACTTTTTTAGAATTTGAATAAGTAGTTTTAAACGGTGATCATCTCCGCAGTTTCGCTTATTCTCAAATACAGTGGGTGGAATATATTCAAGAGTACTTGTTATCAAGACGTTGGAAATGTTTTTGGTTTGAAAAACGTTGTGCGTTCTAAAACGCTCTTCTGCTATTAGACATGTTTGTATTAAATCAGCTGAAGCTTTCATTAATCTACCTTGACATTTCTTAGTCTGTATAGCGGAGAAACATTTTTCAGACTTGAGCAATTTTACGCAATCCACACATTTAACAGTAGACTTACTTAGACTCTTAGCTATAAAACCTGCTATGTACGCGATAATGTGATTAATGTACGTTTTATTAACATTTCTAAATACCCAGGGTATACAATAGTCATGATCCAAAGAAGTGCTTGAAGAAACCCTAAGAGTTTTACTGATTTTATGTATGTCGACAATATCATTATCATGAGTTTTAGGAGCCGGCTTATCGAGAACTTTGGGAGTTTGTAATAAACAAGTGCTATCTTGAAGTAGACAATTTGCATTATCTGAGCCTTTGATTTGCGCATAAACCAATAACCACTTGAATGCAGACTCAAACTGCTCGGCGGTCGGGTTGTTGTTGTGTCCACCGCGAGATCTAATAGCTGAGAAGAAGAGCTCGATGTGATCTTGAGAGAGTTTGTATGTCAGCAAATACTCTAAGGGTGCAGTTTCTGACGTTGACCATTTATCGAATATAGCAACAACATTTTCTAAGGCGCTCATGATACCAAAGAAACCCATTCTTCGTTTTGATTCAAAAATCGGTTTATTACCATCTTTAAGTGTACTGATGAAAGTATTGTATAACTGAATATTTGATCGGATTTCAGCTACGTTGTTTCCATTTATGCATTGTTTACTGGGAACTTTAGCCACTTTTTGTCGAGAATTCAGGAGATCAAAACAATTATTCATAATGAAACAAAATTTTTCTGTGGCTTCAGATCCAACAAATTCGGGATGTTTTACATCACATCTAAGAAAATGGAGCGCGTGAGCTGTACTCGCGCTGAATGTCTGTGTTGCTAATTTAACTTTCATCTTTTCCTGGGCCCAGTTTAAATGACGTTTTCTGATTTTTGTGGCTGCATGTAGTCCATACTTATATTGTATTCTTACAAGGGCCTGAAAATATTTCCATTCTATAGCATTTCCTTCACTATCGTATAGAACTTTTCTTGTAGCTAACGCATTCCGAACTAGTTTAATGGCATGACAGGCATCAATTATTACAAAAATAGGCTCTTTGGTAACAGGATGCGGAAAATGCATGCTCGCTTTTTCTGTAAAATTAAATTTTGCACCTAGCTTCTTAGCCATCTTTACATTACTCTGTGCTCCATCGAACGTCAGTGAAACTACGTTAATTCCAATATCATGCAAACTCGTTAAACATTGTGATACAAGCCGTGCTCTTTCTTCTCCATTTAAACTATCAATAAAATAATAGCCTATAGGAATTTTCCAATGCTCATTTAAACAAACGACCATCACTACCATGGCTTGGGTTGCCATTACAGTGCTTTTCTTTTTATCGCTACTATCATTAGCATCGCTGACAAAACCGGTATATTTTGTTCCATTCCATCGTAAGTGCTTTCGAATGGCCATATCATCAACTGTAACACTACATAATAAAGTTTTTTTCTTTTTCTGAGCTAGTAGCAGCTTTCCTTCAAGTACTTGCAATGCTGGTTTAGATATTCCTGGTCTACTATCAATAGACGTAAACCATTTTCGAACAGTGGAAGGATGAGGTAGAGAGAGAGAAAATACTTTTCGTACATATGCATAAGCCTTTGGTGACAAAAATAGAAGAGTTGATGCAAAGGTTCGTAGTTGTAATGGGAATTCTAAGATTTTTTTTTTCTTTGAAATAATTTGTTTAAACAAGGCCTCAGCTACGGGATCCATCGTAGACTAAAGGAAATAAATAATATATAATAAATTAATTTCTAAGTAAATAAAAAATGCAGTAAAATTGATCTATGTCGCACCAAGATTTAACCAAAGCCGACATTGCAGATTCCTCCTTTCATAAATATAGAGTCCAATGCAAATAATCGCAATATAAAA
The DNA here is from genome assembly GCA_030770255.1 of Temnothorax ravouxi. Taxonomy (NCBI): domain Eukaryota; kingdom Metazoa; phylum Arthropoda; class Insecta; order Hymenoptera; family Formicidae; genus Temnothorax; species Temnothorax ravouxi. The sequence goes on from JASTWP010002790.1 coordinate 26,012, forward strand.
AATTTTTTAATAAAATGAAATAAAATTTGATATTAGTATTTTAAATAAAATTACAATTGATGTATGTATAATTACGACATAAGCGAAGATTTATTAAATTTGATGATTAACTTACTAATTTATTTGCTGTGATTATTTCAGAAAAATAAAAATAATAAACTTACAGTATGTACATACATTTACAAATTCTAATCTAATCTAATAATTAATCACAATAATTGATCGACGAATATGTGACGCGCAGTTCACATATTGAGCAGGAGATTGTAAAATTAAATAATTATTATTAGGCACCAAGATCTGCCACAGACTACTGCAAGACCGACATTGATTCTCATATTTATATAATAATTAATGTACTAATTTATTCATTGCGTTCATTAACAGCATCCTCTATATCACTTACGTGTAAGAGTTTTACTTCATCTTCCATTATTAAATTCTTCTTAAATAAATGTTTTGTCAACAACTTTAAGCTCAAAACCTTCTGTTTCAACCGTCGAACTTTACGCTGTAAGCACTCAATCTTTTTTTCTTTATTTAATAGCTCTTGTTTTGCAGCGTTCCACAAAGCTTTTCCTCGCATTGATGACTCGGAAAGTTCTTCCCATGTGAGATTAGTTAGTCGAATCTTTTTTGTAGCAATAACTTTAGTCAGTGGTGGTTCTTGTTTCCGCCTATAAAATATTTATACATACATGTTTACAAAATCATATATTTAACTTTAATACTGCATAAACAAAAATATTTAAAAACTTAAAATAAAATGCATAATATACTTACTTATTTGATGTGGCCAACTCTTCAATACTTGATCGCAATGCTGGTTCATTGGTTGGAATATTACTGGTTTGTATGGATGAAAATTCTGTTGCGTTCGGAATATTTACTGGAGCACTTATACCAAGATTTATAGTTGGTTTAGTCCCTGGTTTCAGAAACCTTCTTCCGTCGACTAGCCCATAACAAAAACATTCAGTGTCAAAATGTCTCGAACAAATGGTTGTTGCTTTTCCTATGACTTCTTCCGATTTTCCAATAATATCTAGCCATTGTTGTCGAGCGATAGAGTTTGACGGAAATCTACAATCAAAAAATAACCCAAAATTCACAAAAGTGTCACATGCGTGATACATAACCCAATCTAATAATTAATAATCTAATAATATTTGCAGTTACAAACTATTACTCACCGATGAAACGACAAATCTTGCGATTTGTCTGATCTCTTTTTGCAGATAAAACACGTGAACACCATACTTATATTAAAGAATGTTTTTTTCAGAATTAATCTACGACGTCAATTGACGATAAACACACTCTTTATAAAACGAAGAAATGGGTTCATCGTCTTTGCAATACGTTCCTTACATCCTCTGAGTGGGGATAAAAGCGACCAATAGAAACATTAGAAAAAGAGAGCAATTGACCTCTACCTCGTTCCCTCTTTGTCTAATTCTCCGGACACTTTTTGAAGGCTTTTATGTAGTGATCGCGCAGTCCATACTACATGTCGATGGTCCGTTCTGTTTGGTTATCTCTCTACTCTCGATCATCGCGAACGCGGAGGCAAATTACTTTGTATCGAATCGTTTCGTTCATTCATTTTATGTTAAACGTATTCTTCCAATAAACACAAGAGATACATTCGGCTTTACATCCGTCTCGTTTTCTCGGTCGTTACCTATCCCTGCATAGCTCGAACAGGTTATGGGCCCAGAGCCGCAACGACAAAGTGAAGAAATACTTTTTCATATCTAAATTCGCTGAATCCACGCGAGAGTTTCTTTGTTCTTTCCGGGCGTGATACGTCGTGAACGCGATATATCGACCGTGACGCGTCATAAGTAAATCATCGTCGTTAAAGTGCGTTCCGCGAATAAATCGACGATGGCACAGACAAATACAATTAACTCTACGCGATTAGAAACGCTAACCAAGGACAATTATGATACTTGGGTGATACAAGTGGAAGCATTACTCGTTAAGAACGATAACTGGGGCTACGTGAGTGGCGAGAGGCCATGCCCGAAATCTCGTGGCGATGCCGACGACGCAGCAACTCGAGCAGCCATCGCAGCGTGGGAGAACGAGGATCGCAAGGCAAAATCTGACTTAATCCTAGCTATAAATCCCTCTGAGTTGAAGCAGGTACGTGGTTGTAAAACGTCCAAAGATGTGTGGGATAAATTAAAATCCATATACGACTCGAAAGGTCCCGCGCGCAAAGCAACGTTACTCAAACGCCTTATTCAAACAAAAATGTCGGAAGGCGGGGACGTTAAGACACACATCGCTCAATTTTTCGATGCCGTCGATAAGCTAGAATCCATGGATGTTCAGATCAACGGAGATCTTCTCTCGATCATGCTTCTCTATAGCCTACCTAGCAGTTTCGAGAACTTTAGATGCGCGATAGAATCTCGCGACGCGCTGCCAAACGCTGAGCAATTAAAAATAAAAATCGTAGAGGAATACGAAGCGCGAAATCAAGTCACCGTCAACGAATCAGGCGCGATGCTCGCTCACGGCAGGCGCAACCCGAATTCGAAATCCGGCAAGAATAACGCATCGACGTCACATAACGATAAGAACGCGAAAGCACCTTTTCGTCCTAAATACAAATGCTCTTTCTGTAAGATTACCGGCCACAAATATGCTGACTGCCGTAAAAGGAAGACGCAAGAAGCCGAAAAAGCAAACAATACGGAAGCGGAAAGTTTCTTCGCGGAAGTCGCTCAGTATTCGTCATCCGAGCCCGCCAAGGGCGTAGGCGCAAGTCAATGGTGTCTCGACAGCGGGTGCACGTCTCATCTATGCAAAGACGCTCGAATGCTGACAAACTCGATGTCCACACAAAGCGACATCAGGTTAGCCAACAACGCAACAAGTACGGTGGATGCAAAAGGGAACGTAGAACTTCTCACGAGAGTTAATAATAAAACTAAAAGGATTTGACTGGAAAATACCCTGCATGTTCCAGATCTGAGAACCAACCTATTATCTGTAGCCAAGATTGTGGACAAAGGCTATCAAGTCGTATTCGGCTCAAACCAAGCATCCGTAAAGGACATCAAAGGAAATATTAAGCTCACCGCTGAACGTCAAGGTGACTTATATATTCTGAAAGGATCCGGCGAACAAGCTAATACAGTCTCGCAGAAGAAATACTCTGATACCGAAATCTGGCATCAACGCCTCGGCCATCTTAACTTAAGAGACTTACTACTAATGTCGAAAACTCAAGCAGCATCCGGATTCAAGCTGAAGGATAACTCCAAAGTTTCGAACTGCGAAATATGCATCACACAGAAACTAACAAGTTTTCCATTCTCATCTCGAGCTAACAGATCACAGCACCGCCTCGACATCATTTATTCTGATCTCTGCGGACCAATGCGAGTAAATTCAACGGGAGGCGCGCGCTACTTCATGACGCTCATCGACGATCATACAAGATGGTGTCAAGTCTACTTTCTGAAGAGTAAGGATGAAGCAACAAGCAAATTCATCGAATTCAAGAACTTCGTCGAAAATCAGACAGGTCTCAAGGTGAAGGCTTTTCATTCGGACAACGGAAAGGAGTTTTGCAACTCCGCCATGGATCGTATATTGAAGGATTCCGGAATTCAACGACGCCTAACCATTCCGCATACTCCTGAGCAAAACGGGGTAGCCGAGCGGAAAAACAGAACGCTGATTGAAACCGCTCGTTGCCTGCTGGCACAATCCGGACTCCCGACACAATTTTGGGCAGAAGCTATCAACACTGCGAATTACATACGGAATCGTTGCATCACTAAGAGTTTGGATGGATGTACTCCTTACGAACAATGGAAAGGCGAGAAGCCCGACATAAGTCATCTTAGATCATTCGGATGTAAGGTACACGTTCTAAATAAGAATCCGAATAAGGGAAAATTCGAGCCCAGAACCGTCGAAGGCATTTTCGTCGGTTATGCTGACACTTCCAAGGGTTACCGCATCTGGATCCCGAAGGACCGAAAAGTCATTGTCGCAAGGGATGTGAAATTCCTGGATGGATTCGACACGAATAACACTTACGAAGACTTCATAAGTAATGAAACGACAAATGGTCGGACGAAGCTTCTCGATGAAGATGATGACTCACTTCAAAACCTAGGGATAGATATCGCAAACAATGATGAAATGATCCATCGTCGAGCACCCGAAGATCCAGCAGATGCTGATATCACGGCTGAAGATGAAGACGAGGATGACGATCCGCTACCATCTGCAAATGAAGATGACCACTTCAACGAAGATCGACCGCTTGTACGAGGTCCTGGACGTCCACGGAAGATTCGTACCGGGAAACCTGGTCGACCAGCTAAGCAGTACCACATGAAAGGACCGGTTTTGCAACAGAGTCGGCCCGCGACCGTTGAGGAAAATCCCGAAGAAGAGAATATGGCCGAAGATCTGGAGTGGTTCGACGCGCAGTTTGCCATGGCCGCTTCTGAAATATCTCTTTCTCAGGCTGTTTCAGGTCCAGACGGTAATGAATGGCGAGACGCTGTGTATGCCGAGATTAAGTCTCTCGTAAGCAACGACACCTGGACACTCGTTGACAGACCCAATGGCGAAAAGGTGATAGGCTGCCGAACCGTGCTGAGGAACAAATACAAGGCGAACGGAGAGCTGGAACGAAGGAAGGCCCGCGTAGTTGCAAGGGGATTCTCACAACGTCCTGGCGTAGATTTCCACGATACATTCGCCCCGGTTGCAAGACTCAGTTCGTTGAGGGCGCTCATGGCTGCGTCCGTAGAGCAAGGCATGCGGATCTCACAAATTGACATCACTACTGCCTATCTAAATGGCATAATGGACATGTTAGTATACATGGAGATGCCGGAAATGCTACAGGAGATGCTTGAGAGGATCATTGCGACCGAATCTAACGCTGTTCTGATCGAGAAGGCTAAAAAGATGTTGTATGCGCTCAAGAAGGGTAACAAGGTATGCAAGCTCGAGAAGGCAATATACGGCCTTCGTCAGGCAGGCCGTCGATGGTACGAACGACTGGACGAAGCTCTCAAGAAACTTGGACTGACTCCAACCCATGCCGACCCGTGCGTGTACTACGACAAGGAGAAACGAACGCTGGTATTGGTCTACGTAGACGATATTATCATAGCTTCTCGCGATGAAACCCGCATCATTCACTTGAAAGAAGAACTGGCGAAGGTCTTCGTAATCAAGGATCTTGGATACCCAAAATATTGTCTCGGGATTGAAATATCTCGGATCAAGGACGGGATACATCTATCTCAAGCTGGATACATCCGTGACGTTCTAGACAAATTTGGCATGACCGATTGTAAGCCAGTGAAGACACCTCTGGATGCTAGTGTCAAGCTGCATGGTGCTGTCAAAGACACGGACGTAGACGAATCAAAACTACCCTATCGCGAACTCCTAGGTTCGCTGATGTACCTGGCACAGGGAACTCGCCCTGATATTGCTCACGCAGTAAGCGCACTAAGCCAATGGTGCACCTCTTTTAAACGAGTCCACTGGACATCTGCCAAGAGGGTACTCAGATACCTCAAAGGCACCATCAACCACGGATTATACTACACGAAATGTGGAAAGGCCCTTATCGGATATACGGATGCTGATTGGGGCAACTGCGGCCTGGATCGCAGGTCGTACACTGGATCTGTGTTCCTACTAGCCAACGCTGCTATATCGTGGGAGTCGCGAAAGCAAAGAACCGTGGCTCTCTCATCCACTGAAGCGGAGTATACCGCCCTTAGCGATGCTGCAAGGGAAGCCATTTATTTATCTAAACTTCTTTCAGAGATTGGGTTACCATCACTCGGGAAGGTAACACTTCATAACGACAACCAAGGCGCTGCGAAGCTGGCTGTCAACCCGGTCTTCCATTCCAGGTCAAAACACATTGACATTAGATGTCATTTTATTAGACAGGCCCTGACGGATCACCAGATCAACCTCGTCTATACACCCACGGAGGACATGATCGCCGACGTTCTTACCAAGGCACTACCGAGCAGCAAACATTCGTTCTGTACCGATGGACTTGGGATGAAAGACATCGCAGCCTCACGCACTCAAATTTGAGAGAGGGTGTTAGGGATATCGCAAATTCTCGTACTCAAAGTCGATGTCCCTATCGATATATCGGGGCGCCATCAAGCGTTACCGACTGCGTCGTCGGGTTTACTATCTACCATTTATTGTGATCCATGTTCTTCTCAATAGTCTGTCCGTTCTGTTTGGTTATCTCTCTACTCTCGATCATCGCGAACGCGGAGGCAAATTACTTTGTATCGAATCGTTTCGTTCATTCATTTTATGTTAAACGTATTCTTCCAATAAACACAAGAGATACATTCGGCTTTACATCCGTCTCGTTTTCTCGGTCGTTACCTATCCCTGCATAGCTCGAACAATATATATGTACATATATCACAGATGCTGTGTATATCACAGAATATATATATATATATATGTGTGTGTATATATACACACATATATATCACAGATCAGATGGAGGAAATAATCTTTTTATATATCTTAATATATTGTATCTATATATTTTTTAGACACTGCATTCAAAACAAAATACGGAATGTTTTTTGATTCTGTCATGGAAATGTCATGGAAAAAAAATATTCTTTTTAAGAAATGTCATACTTAAAACTAAACTTTTGGAGTCAAAATTGTAGTTTATGTAAAACAGTTTTTTGTCTACAAAAACAGTATTTTTAAAGATAAAATTTAAATTTAAAAACATTTTTTAATATTTTGAAACATTTTCCATTAAAATATGTACATTATGTTTTTTCGTTCATTCTATTCAATATCAAATAAAGAATTATTTTGCTTTTAAATGATTATTTTTATTACAGGGTTTCTTAAAGACCGCTCACTAAATACATAGTGATACAAAACTGAGTCGCAAAGTCCTGAACCATTTTTTTCTACAATGCTTAATAAAGCAGTATAGACAAAAAGGGTTCAGGACTTTCCGACTCAGTTTTTAATGAAGTTTAACACTATGTACTTAGTGGGCGGTTTTTAAGAAACGCCCAATATATCGTAATAAATTAAATTTTTTTACAAAAACGCATTATAATTGTAAAATAATATATTTTTGTTCCTTGAAATATGTGTACATTTTTATATTTTTTAAATAATTTTTTTTTATATATACACCAATTTTATTAATGTTTACTTTGCATTTTATTATTTATTTATTGTATTATTTTATTATTTATAGAAAATAGAGTACCACCGGATTTAGTGTTATATAATATGCACTACAAAGAAATTATTCCATCTGATATTGCTTGTTATATATGTATATATTTGCATATATATTTTTTTACTCTCCACAGCTATTCAGTCCATTGAAATTGAGATTATTCTTGTTCAATAATGTGATAAAATCCAATGATTAAGAGTCCATACTTTTCCAAATAAGAGCGCAGATGGTAACTTTTGCAGACTAGATTAAAGGCTTTTATGTTGTTTAGAGCCAAAATCAGAAGATTGCAAATGGAGAATTTCCGGATCTTTTTTTTTTGTTCTTCTTATTTTTTTTTCTTTTTTCTTCTTTTTCTTCTTTAATTCTGTTACTCCGAAGTGGGACATTGCACCGTAACAGTGTTTCTCCGTATTATAGGTGGACGTGCCAATCGACAATTATTTCACTGGTCTCAAAGAAGGTGTTTATATTACTTCTGTAGACCGAGTTTTAGACTCTATGCAATTCAGAGTCGAAACTTTTCCAAATAAGAGCGCAGATGGTAATTTCTGCAGACTAGATTAAAGGCTCTTATGTTGTTTAGAGCCAAAATCAGAAGATTGTAGATGGAGAATTTCCGGATCTTCTTTTTCTTGTTTTTTTTATTCTTATTTTTCTTCTTTTTTCTTTTTTTTCTTCTTTAATTCTGTTACTCCGAAGTGAGACAGATGACGAACTATTCTCAAGCAATTGTCTTGTTGCTGTTGTATCCTTCATTTTTATTGAGCGTGATTAATATATTGACGTTCCTTGTTTTCTACAATATTAATCCATTTTTTTTATGTTAATGGAGAATATTGTTTGTAGGTCGAATGGCATTTATTCCTTATTGTCAAGTTCTTCAGTGTCAAAAATTTCAAATTGGAGAGTCACAAATGTGGAGGACTTTTCAAAATGTGATCAAGCTTACATTATAGTTCATATAATGATATAACCCATATCATACAATGCTAAAATAGGTGGTACTCATTGTTTTTATTAAAATGTAACGTTAAGTGTACAATCATAAAATTGGTATAATCATTTATTGTAAAATATATATAATCTTTTTAGATTTCACAATTAGATTTACGGTTCTAAATATGTCTATAATTGCAACGAAATTTGTAAAAAAATTCAATTTGATGGACTATCAAATATTTATACTTTTTAATTAATAGCACAAAGAAAGAGTATATGAAAAATAATCGTGGATAAAAAGCAGAACAATTCCTTATAAAGAGGTACTCAATGTAAACAATAATTCAAAGAAATACTTTTCAAAATATTAAAAATTATTTTGAAATTGGAGGTTGCCCTTTAAATGCAGTTATTTACTATTTCTTTTACATTATTTTGACTAGAAAAGTATGGTCTATAAAAGAACATTTCTAAGTAAAATTAAAGGAATCTGTATTTTGTCTTATGTTGCATACTTTCAATTCAAGATTTTAAATGAGTATTACATTAAGTAAAGTATAAGCTCTCTAAATTTCTTGGAACAAAATTTCACCCAAAATTATTGCAAATTTACTTGAAGCAATAGTGATAATATTAACACTCAAAAGGATATTTCATCTTTTATAACAATTAACATTTAGCTACACCCAAGGAGGGAATTCTCAATCCATGTAGGATCATATTTCAGTAAATTAAGTACATTTTTTTTTTCGATGAAATTTTATATTCCATTGCTTCAAGTAAACACATTCGTTCTTAAAATTAATAAATTTTTATAATAAAAAAAATATATATACATAATATTAAATAGACTCCGCATTCTTTCTACTTGAAATGGAACGAGTAGTTGATAATATTCAGAATACTCTATTTTTGTTGACGAAACATCAGACAAATAATAAATCATAACAAATAATAAATGGATGACGTTTTTTGTAAGATATGTAGATTCTGAAACCAATTAGTAAAATTGATTGAAATTGATGCAAGAGATTGTAGTGCAGAGAAATTATTTAATGCATTTCAATCTGAAATGCATGAACTTCAGATTCCATTTCTAAATATTCTTGCCCTGTTATGCGACAATGCGTCTGTCATGACAGGAAAACATTTATCGTTTAAAACAAAACTTGAGACAAAGTGTAAAAATTTATTAACATTTTCATGTTCTTGTCATTCCGCCGCATTAGCGGCGTACGCTGCATGCGCTAAATTGCCCGATTTTTGTGAACAATTTTTAAGAAAAATTGCCAGTTATATTAACAGTAGCCCAAAGCGTTCTGCTATTTTCAATGAATTTTGTGAATGTTTCCAAGATACAAATCAAAAAATTTTAAAGTTATGCGATACTCGATGGCTTTCACATTATATGTGTGTTGATAGACTTCTTGAATCGTGGGATACAATGCAACATTTTCTAAACGAAATGGTTGTAGGCGACAAAACAAAATCTGCTGAACCTTTATTAGCTTGTATGATAAACGTAGAAACAAAAGCATATTTTCTATTTTTAAAATATATTTTAAATTACTTCAATTCGTTCAATGCATTCTTTCAAGCTGGTGAAACAAGGATTCATTTGTCACAATCAAAATCTGTTAATTTTCTTGGACAAATATCGCAAAACTTTTTAAAACCAGAGTCTTTGAAACATTTACTTACAAACACATCATTTCAAGATAAAAATAATCATAAATCTCTTTGTGATATAACTTTAGGATCAGATTGCGATGAATATCTTTGTGATTTAATGACAGAAGGACGTGAAGATGTTGTCACAAAAGTACGACAAAATTGTTTGACTTTTTATGTAACGGCTGCCGAGGAAATTAGAAAGAGATTACCTGTTAATAATGCATTTTTATATAAATTAAAAGTGTTTCAACCACAGATAGCTTTATTTGATAGTAATAGATTAACGTCGTTTAATGATGTTTCTTATATTGCAAAAACTATTCACGGTTTTGATGAAGACGGTTTAAAACAAGAATGGCTCACATTGCATTCTGATTTTACAATCGAAGCAAAACAAACTCTTGCAACATTAAATTTTGATGACATGTGGAAGAAAATTTTAAAAAGTCAATGTAACAGTATTCCTAAATATCCCAATTTGACATCACTTATAAATGCAATTAGATCACTTCCGAATTCGAATGCTGATCCGGAAAGAACATCCCCCCTTTAACGAATTCAAAAACTACAAAAAGATAAGTTTTTATC
>JASTWP010002791.1:0-36397 GCA_030770255.1 Temnothorax ravouxi
GCCCAAAATAACATCTATGAATGAACTTTTCCAAAGTGAGAAAGTTTTAGTAGCAGATATGCATAAAAAAATAGTCGACTAGTTATACTGATCTTTTATTATGTTTTATGAAACGAAATTATGTTTTTTCTAAACCAATTTCGGAAATAGATCCTACGGATTCTTCAAAATTTCTCGAAAAGTATAATCTTTATTTAGGAATTAAAGTAATGAATAGTATTTCTAACAACGAAATTCAAGGTAGAAAAGATTTATTAGATCTTTTTTATGATAAAGTTTTGGATTTCATGATAACTCTTTGTATGGGAATTAAAAAAAGGTATAAATTTGACTGATGAATATATGTCTATGTTAAAAATATTTACTCCAAAACTAGCAATTTCAAATAACACAAGAGAATCAGTATCCTACTCTGTTACCTATTTTAAATCACTTTTCTAGATTTACTGAAAAAGACAAGTTCCAAGAAATTGATAACGAATGGAGAAATTTACCTTTATTACAGTTTTCAGCTGATGTCTTAAATACTGAAATAGATGTATTTTGGGCTTATATCTTGAAATTAAATGTAGCTAATTCATTATCAAAATTTGTGTTAAGTATTTTGAGCCTTCCGCATTCCAATGCTCAATGTGAGCGAATATTCAGTAAAGTTAATTTAATTAAAACAAAAACTAGAAATAAATTAAGTGTTTCTACAATAAATGGAACTTTACTGGCAAGTCAAAATGTGAAAGGAAACAAAATAGGTTCTTGCTCATGTAAAAATTTTACACCGCCAAAAGATATGTTAAACAATAAATTTTCAAGACAAATGTATGATTTTTATCGTAACAAGTGCAGATACTGCAGATACTGCAGATGCAGATAAAGTAATTTTTGAAGACTGTTCTTAAAGTTTTTCATCCGTTAGGAATTTTTTTTAAGTAAAAATATATATTTTGTTGATCTCAAAGATTAAATAAGCTATGTTTTCCATTAGTTTTTTATCCGCTTAGGAATTTTCTTTAAGTGAAAATATATATTTTGTTGAATCTCAAAGATTAAATAAGCTATTGTTCTTCATTACTTTTTCATCTGCTAGGAATTTTCTTTAAGTAAAAATATATATTTTGTTGATCTCAAAGATTAAATAAGCTATGTTCTCCATTAGGTTAGGTTTTCTTGATGCAATAAATGCAATGCGTTAATTTTGTGTTACTAAAGTTTTATGTAACTGTTTATAAAGAAATATATAATACACATATATAATACAAATAATAAAACAAATGTATAAAATATATATATATTATATATATTATATTATAATATATATTTAAAATAAAAACACACATATGTATATGTCTATATAAAATATGTAATTTGCAGTTTTTTACTGAAATATAAAAACTTATTCCAGCCGCCTTATTTTAAGGCTCCTGAGTACTCGTCGGCTATGTTGGAATGTGAGAAAGAAGCGAGAAATGACACGTTGAAAATTCTTGCGTACAATTTTAATAAATTTTAATAAATGACTCCTGTCGACCCTTAATGGATATTTGTACGATAGTATACGATAATTTTATTATAATTGATACGATACTGTACGATAATCTCATTTTCGATTGGTACGATACTGTTACGATAATTTCGTTATGATTGATACGATACTGTCAACATGATAGGTTGGCAACGCTGATATAATTAAATAAATATTAAATATTGAAGTAAGGCTCACAAAGGATTAAATCAATTAAAAAAGAGAGCAACGAGCCGTGACTGGGTGTTAGTGTCGATATATTTAATTAAAAAACTAATGACAAACGTTTCGGTCAAACTACAGGACCATCCTCAGTGTCGCAACATTACAATCGAAGTACAAATCGAAACTATAAACTAAACGCAACCGTTCGTTGTCTTCTGTACCTCATGCTGTAAGATGAGATATTAAAAATTAGATCGGTGTGTTACAAGCCAGTATTTAGATAAATATACAAAGGAATCTAAGATGCGGAGGTATTAAATTATGTCTAATACAGGCTTTAATGAACTTAATACGAAGTTGCGTTTTAGTATAAGAATGAAAAAGCTTAGCGCAGTCTTTAGCAATAAAACAAGTAAGACCTCCAAAGTTATATCTGATAAAATTGAAGAACCGCATATTTAAGCACGCGTAAATGTAAATATTGAAGTAAGGCTCACAAAGGATTAAATCAATTAAAAAAGAGAGCAACGAGCCGTGACTGGGTGTTAGTGTCGATATATTTAATTAAAAAACTAATGACAAACGTTTCGGTCAACCTACAGGACCATCCTCAGTGTCGCAACATTACAATCGAAGTACAAATCGAAACTATAAACTAAACGCAACCGTTCGTTGTCTTCTGTACCTCATGCTGTAAGATGAGATATTAAAAATTAGATCGGTGTGTTACAAGCCAGTATTTAGATAAATATACGAAGGTATCTAAGATGCGATAGTTAGATAGTTTTTTAATTAAATATATCGACACTAACATCCAGTCACGGCTCGTTGCTCTCTTTTTTAATTGATTTAATCCTTTGTGAGCCTTACTTCAATATTTACATTTACGCGTGCTTAAATATGCGGTTCTTCAATTTTATCAGATATAACTTTGGAGGTCTTACTTGTTTTATTGCTTAAGACTGCGCTAAGCTTTTTCATTCTTATACTAAAACGCAACTTCGTATTAAGTTTATTAAAGCCTGTATTAGACATAATTTAATACCTCCGCATCTTAGATTCCTTTGTATATTTATCTAAATACTGGCTTGTAACACACCGATCTAATTTTTAATATCTCATCTTACAGCATGAGGTACAGAAGACAACGAACGGTTGCGTTTAGTTTATAGTTTCGATTTGTACTTCGATTGTAATGTTGCGACACTGAGGATGGTCCTGTAGGTTGACCGAAACGTTTGTCATTAGTTTTTTAATTAAATATATCGGCACTAACACCCAGTCACGGCTCGTTGCTCTCTTTTTTAATTGATTTAAATAAATATTTATAAACATAAAAATTAAAATTCGTAAATGTAAACATAAATGTAACGCAACGCATCGTTGATTTGCCAACTCGAGACTCGGCGCTTGGTGAGACGCGAGACGCGATACCCGAAATGCGTGCTATACGGCTGACGACGCGCCGGTTCAAGAGAGAAAGAGAAAGAGCATAGTATGTTTGCTCTCTCTAGCCAGCCGAGGCTGGCCGAACGCCGAGCGCACATGTACACGGGGCGCTTGGCTTGTGTGCGTCAGCATCACGTGACGCGATCCTATCCCCTCCACAGCCACGGCTATGTAGCAGAGACCTAAACCTGGGACCACTGGTGTACCTGCGAACAGGACAAATTAGAATAAGAAACATTGTAAAAAGAACAAGTTTAGTTAAAACGATCAAGCGTGCGCCTAACCGGCAAATAAAGAATAATTTTGGTTAAGATATTGCAGCCGTCAGCTGCGATCGAGGAGGCCCCGTCGACGCAGAAGGAAGGACCGACGATACGGGAGCAGCGAACGCTGAAGGACCCAGTGGTTCTCATCCGAGGGCCGGCCGGCGCAGGAACGACCGACCAGACGAAGGTGCCAGCAGCGGTGCAACAGCGTGGAGTACCTGGAAAAATAAAAGAACGTTTATAAGTGACACTCTGTAAATAAGAAAGAATAACATTGGATAAACAACGATGAAACATTTATAAGTTTAGTGTAATAAAAATTCGTGTGTTTCAAGCGCGCTAGGTTAAGTGCGTTATGATTAACAAAAAGTTTTTTTTTTGTTGTTATCGAATTATGCTCAATGTGAGGAAGTTTTGGGTTAATCGCAACGGCGAAAATTTATAAGAATTAATGTCGAGAGACTCGATGATCGATAAGGTTAAAATTTTAGTTTAGTTATAATATTTGGTTTTCATTTTCCTTTCACGATGCGAATTCATCGGCAGACGCCAGCGGCGATAGCGAGCGACGAAAAATCGCGGATTGAGAATAATAAAGAATATGGTGAAATATAAAAACCCGTTATACATAGGCTTTTAAGCTTCCCTTCCGAAGGCGGGGAGAATGGCGAGACGCGCCAGAAAACATACCGGGTGATCACGAAGAGCCGAACGCGACGGATTGCGAACGCGAAAACTAAGGGTCCGACGACAACGCCGGTTACACCGGGGGAGTGAGACCGAGCCGCTACACATATACCGGGTGATCCCGAAGCGCCGAACACGGCGGATCGCGAACGCGGAAACCAAGGGGCCGAGGACAACGCGGTTCACACCGGGTGAGTGACGACGAGGCGCAAAACATGTACCGGGTGGTCCCGAAAGACGAAACGTAGCGGATCGCGAACTCGGGAACCGAGGGGCCGGCGGCAACACCAGGCATACCGGGGGGACGATGCCGAACCGAGAACCACATAACGGGTGGTCCCGAAACACCAAACCCAACGGATCGCGATATCGCGAACCACGCGGTAGATTCAAGAACCAAGGGGCGAAATCGGCTATACCAGATCCCGAGAACACGTCACTAACAATGGTAACGCGATGTGACCGTCGGCTCGGAAGATCCGAAACCGAGGGGTGCGCGGGCGAAATCGCGCCGAAATAGGAGAAAGGGGGCAATACCAAAGCCCAAGATAAAAGCGCAAAGCGACACGACGCCGGGTTCGCGAAAGTGCCAACCGGAAACCGTCAGCGGTCCTGCGAGACCCATCCGGACGGACAGCGTGAGAAATGTAACATCATGACGAAGCAACGCGAGTTGTGCCATTGTAAACGCGGAGTTTCATCTTTAGCTCCAGAACGCGATTCACTCGGAGGAACATCCTCGTTTAACATTAACAAAACATCGACGAGCGTGAGACGAAAGCCCGTGGATAAATTTGATCGAATGTACGCGTAGAACCGAGAAGATTCTCGAACGTCGTAATTGCCCGAGTGGCGAAAACATGCAAAAACATTGGAATGTATGAATACGGTATTGTACGTATGATTTATGAGCGAGCCAGGTGCGAGCAATTACCGCGGAACGCGGAAGTCAGCATGGAGCAATCCGGGGAGTACAAAGGCGGCCATGCGAGACACGCGTGACGAGAGGCGTGTCGAGGCGCGAGTAGGGAGACTATCGCAATGGAGAGGAGCCCCGGCGAGACCGGAGCATCGAGGAGTTGCTTCTCTGCGAACGGGAACGGTCGAAGAGCATAATCGGTCTCTCGAGACTCCCAAATCAGTCAATCATACTCCATATCGAAAGACTTCGCAGAACCGTACAGAGAGATTGCAACGATCCCGCGGGCGACGCGTTAAATCATAAAGTTCAATACTAAACATAATCGTGTGCGCGAGCTTGATACAAGATTGTAATTAACCGAGGTATAATAAATTATATTTTACCTAGAACCACAAAGAATTACATATCATTAAAATCACTTGTGGGCGACGATCCGAATCTACCTGACCCACCTGCCTTTCCCGAACATACTTACCTGTCGGCGGTACGAATCCTGAGTCGGTTACGGGGAGATCCAACGGCGGTCCAGCGACGGCGACCCGGGACGAAGTCGGCGGTGCACAGCTGCAGTCCAAGACGGTCCAGAGCGCGAGGTCCGGCGACGATCCAAGATCCAGCTACGACGAGGAGGAACCGGAAGCAGAGAGCAGAGGAGAATTAGCGAGGGCGGAGAAAAGGTTAGATCGCGAAACATTGCTCAATTCTCAGACCCTTTCTCGGTATTCAGGGTAAAACCGAGTGGCAACCGTGAAAAGATACCAAATCCGAGTGTGATTGATCACCCGTAAATTAGCGTACGGTTACAATATCATCGACGGAAAATCGTTTAGTTTGTATTGGTTACAAAAATGCATAAATATTTGGTTAAGTAAATTCCAATTAAGAAAATTTATTTTGTTACGCGTAATGCGAGGGAAAAATTTATGTTGTGTTTAATTGCGGTTGCAATGAGTAAAAGGATCAAGTTTAAGAGCGTTGGCATAAGTCAACAATAAGCGAGCGTAAAGACGTGCGGTGAAGAATAAAGAATATGGAAATTCAAAACCCGTTGTACACCTTTAGGTTTCCCATCCGATAACAAGAAGAAAGGCGGAACGCGCTCGAGATCATACCGGGTGACCGAGAGATAACGACGCGAAACGATCGGACACACGGAAACGAGGCGAGCGCCATGACGGTAGTGGCGAACGATATTTTGGTTTACTTTCTCTTCTTCATATTGTCGATCTTCTCGTTCGAGAGGGAAAACGCGCGGACAGCGAATCCGCGAAACACGTGCGGGGCGCGAACAATTCGGCCACCGGATAGACGGCGGAGCGCCGGAGATATACACAGGGCGTTCGAAACGTAACGGCGACGCGCGGATCGCGAACTCGGAAATCGAGGGGCCGGCGCCAACGCCAGGCACACCGGCTGGTTAACGCCGAGCCACCAAGAACGTACCGAGTGGTCCCGAAGTGCGGAACCCAGCGGATCACGATATCGCGAACCACGCGGTAAACGCGGGAACTACGTGGTGTAACCGACTGTGCCGGATCCCGGGAACACGTCCATGATGTTTGCGACGCGATGCGACCGTCAGGTCGGAAAACCCGAGGCCAAGGGGCACGCGCGGAAAATCGCAACGGAATAGGGCAAAGGGGGTCCTACCGAGGCCCGAGATAGACGCGCAAGGCGATACGACGCCGGGTTCGCGAAATTGCCAATCGGAAGCCGCGGGAGGTCCTGCGAGACCCATCCGTGCGGACGGCGTAAGAAATGTGATATTTCGATGAGACATTATGAGCTCCAATATTGTAAACGCGGATTTTTGTCTCCAGCTCCAACGCGCGACTCATCGTAAGGAATATCCCCATTTATTATTACTAACGAAACATCAGGGAGCATGAGACGAGATACCGTGTATAGAGTCGGTCGAATGTTCGCGAAATCGAACATACGCGCGAAATTGAGAAGGTTCTCGAAGAACGTAGTGCCCGAAAGGCGAAAACACGCAAACGAAGGAATGTATGAATAGGGTATTATACGTATGATTTATGAGAGAGCCAGGTGCGAGTAATTACCGCGAAACGCGGAAGTCAGCGGTAAGTAATCCGGGGAGAATAAAGGCGACCATACGGGACACGCGTGACGAGAGGCGTGTCAAAGTGCGAGTGGGGGCACTGGCACGATAGGAAGGAAGGAGCCCCGGTGAGATCGGAGCATCGAGGAGTTGCTTCTCTGCAGATAACGCAGCACCGTACAGAGAGAATGCAATGAACCCGCGGGCGACGCGTTAAAGCCTCAAGTCGAACATTCAGCATAATCGTGTGCACGAGCTTGATCGAAGATTGTAATAATCCGAGGTATAATAAATTATATTTTACCTAAAATAAAAAAAAGTTGCATATTATTAAAATCACTCGTGTGCGACGATCCGAGTCTACCTAATCCACCTACCTTTTCCCGAAACATACTTACCTGTCGGCGGTCCGAACCCTACATCGGCTACGGGGAGATCCAGCGGCTGTCTAGCGACGGCGGCCCGAGACGAAGTCGGCGGTGCACAGCTGCAGTCCAAGACGGTCCAGAGCGCGAGGTCCGGCAGCGATCCACGATCCAGCGATGAGGAGAAACCTGAAACAGAAAGCAGAGGGGAATTAGCGAGGGCGGAGAAAAAGGTTAGCAATCGGTATATTGTTTGAATTTCGAACCTTTCTCGGTATAAGGGATAAAACCGAGTGGCGACCGTGATAGTTAATCAATTAGGGTGCGATTGATCACCTCAGATTCGTAACGTACGGTTACACTAGTACGCTCGCTTCCGAGTCGTCTTCTCGACGAAGACGTCTGCGTGGCGAATTCGCGGACGGTTCCCTATCTCGCTTCCCGATCGTCGGATCGCAACGCCGACTTGATCTGGCTTTGTACCAGGTGCCGTGCTTCGGTCAGGAATACTTTGTTCCTGTGGATGACGTACCGTCCTCGATTTCTTCACCTGGTTGTCGGATCTCCGCGCTGACCTACCCTGATCGTATGTTCGGTCCCGCTGGTGCGTCAGGGGTGACTTTTCCTCGTGGGGATCGCTCGGTTCGCTGTTTTGCGGACGCGTCGTCCGATTTTGACGCCGACCGCTCCTGATCGTTTATCGAGTCTCAGGCACGTGTCATAGATGCCCTTTCCCCGTGGGAATCGCTTAGTTTGCTATTTCGCGGACGCGTCGTCCGATTTTGACACCGACCGCTCCTAATCGTTCGCTAGGTTACGGGCGCATGTCATAGATGCTTTTTCCCCGTGGGAATCGCTTGTTTCGCTAACTTATCCTATCAACGCAATGCCATAAGGGCTTATTTGCTCCCTGGGCCCTCCACCTCGCCTATCGATCGGGCCGTGTCCGGAGAACGTCCGGGCTAGGAGACCTGTAATCACAAATTCTAGCGCGGGTATGCCCTTGGCGGGCTATATACACTTGCCGCTGCCCTATCGGCGGGACGTCCTCTGCTCCTGGTCGCTGCTCCCTATTGGGCGGCTGCAAGGTCAGGATTAACCGATAGCTTATGCCAGTCGCATACTATCGCGAGCGGAACAAAACTATAACACCACCGATAAGGAATTATTAGCCATAGTATGGGCAGTTAAATATTTTCGACCATATTTATATGGAACCAAGTTTACTATCATGACCGATCATAAATCTTTCGTATGGTTGTTTAACGTAACAGATCCTGGATCACGCCTAATGCGATTGGGACTGAAACTTGAAGAATATGATAATTGTATACAAAGCCGGACAAGCTAACAGAAACGCTGACGCATTAAGTCGGCACGTGGCTAACATAACTACTGACAAGGAAGATGAGACCAACGACACCGAACGAAGATATAGCGAGGAAGAAAAACGACGCATATTACATGAGTATCATGACGTGCCCCTAGGAGGACACCAGGGGGTAGAACGAACAATAAATCGAATTCGATTAACACACAATTGGCGAGATATAACTAAAGATGTAGAAAAATATATAGCGAAATGCGAATTATGTCAAAAAAAATAAATTAACGCGAAGAAATAAAGCGCCTTTGGTAGTAACAGATACCGCGAATAAACCATTCGAGAAATGCGCATTAGATATCGTACCGTTGATAATTACTAATAACGGAAACAGGTATATATTAACGTTTCAAGATAATTTGACAAAATTTAGCAAAGCAATTCCGATCCTGAATCAAGAAGCAGCAACAATTGCAAAAAAATTCGTTACAAAAATAATATTTAAATTCCGGAAAAAGTTCTAACAGATTAAGGAACTAATTTTTTGAGTGAGTTATTTAAAAATACATGCAAACTATTAAAAATTGCGAAAATACAGACAACGGCCTATCACCCAGAAAGCAATGGCGCACTAGAAAGATCTCATTGCACATTAACGGAGTATCTTCGCCACTATATTAATCCAGAACAGACGGATTAGGACGAATGGATTCTCTATGCAATGTTCGCATATAATACCACTCCGCACACGGCAACAGGATTTGTTTGAACTAATATACGGGCACCGGGCGACATTGCCTACCGCCCTATCACAACCTCCAAGGCCCATGTACTCATACGATGACTACGCGCAGGAATTAAGGGAAAGACTACGCGCCACCCAGCAGATTGCAAGAGAGCACCTCAAAAAAGAAAAATTAAAAGCAAAGAACTACGACAAGAAGACGAGAAACAGCACTTTTAAAGTAGGAGATAAAGTCCTCTTATACGACGAGACTGTTCGTCGAGGATGTTTGAAGAAACTAAACTCATTATGGGTAGGACCCTACACGATTATTGAAAAAAATTCAGATGTTATACAATTAAGATGGGGAGAAAAACTCTACGCGTCCACATAAACAGATTAAAAGCGTTTATAGAAAATTAAACCGTAGAAGAAAAGAAAAATAAAAAAACATAGGAGGAAATAGAAAAATACGAGACAGCAAAAATAAATCGCTGAGAGCTTAGTTGCATTCATCAAAAAATATAAATATAGCAACACCAGAGAAGCCAAAATAAAATACTAGGAAATGCTTTTATTACATGATGCTAATGGCATGGAGCAACTGTACGAAGACCAAACGTGGTATCCGTGAATCGTTTGAAGTGAAAAAATTTACACACGAGCCGGGTATATACTTCGAAAAAATCGGAGTAATGAACCAGGTCGAGTCAATATGGAAAATGGTAATCAAACTGGACATCATAGCCACCGATACCAATAACTACAAAATTACATGGGACAAACCAAAGCGCTGTGCTATGATAAACCGTTAGAAGAAAACATAAGGCAAACCTGCCAAACCTTGCTTCAAATAACAGAAAAAGATAACGAGCAAATAACAATGGTATTAAGACGATTGAAAATCGCGTACCAAAACTCAAGAAAAACACGAAGAGGATTAATCAATGGCTTACGAACGATAACTAAAACATTATTCGGAACAATGGATGCTGATGATCAAATAATAATAAAGGAACAATTAAAGATAATGCAAGGAAACCAGCAAACATTACAACACGCCGTGAAAAATCAAATAAAAATATTAAATGTAACTATTGTGCATGTGGATGATATGGAAAAGTTTTACAAGAAAATGAAGATCGATTTCTAAATATTATACAGAAAGGATGAGAGAAACCTGGTTACGCGAAAAATCCGGGTATGGACATCGAGAAGCACTCGAAGAACACTTTTTAATACTAAATGCAATTGTAAATAATTTAACAAATGATACGACAAACATTATAGAACATTTAACTAGTGCAAAAAATGGAATACTAAACATAAGATTAGTTCCGATTGAGAATATAATAAATAATTTACGGGAAATAGCTTTGCAGATACCTCAGGAAACACACTTTTCGTTTTAAATAGCACCAGAAAACTAGGCAACGATAGAAAAATTCGCGAAAATTAGCGCCTACTGCGACGGCACAAATATATACACCATTATACAATTCCCACTGATCACATACCCAACGTACGAAATAATAAAAGCGATATCTTTACCTATACATAAAAGCAAAGATATATTTGTATTTGTAGAAATAAATCAACAACTTATAGCGATAGATACCGATAGCTGAACATATTGTACAATTGCGGAAAACGAATTAAATAAATGTATTAAGGATGACAATTCATATGTATGTGAGCGAAACCACCCCGTTCATCACGTAGATAATAATGCGTTATGCGAAGTACAAGCGTATGTAGCTATAGGTACACATTTAAATCATTGCAATATTCATAGCATACACGCCAATACAACGATATGGATAGCATTAAGTAATCCGAACTCATGGCTATATTCCACTCAAACTAAACAAGCCATAGAAATAACGTGCAGAAACGAAGCGATGCAAAAAATAGAAATCGATCGGACAGGTCAAATAACGCTAAGAGACAAATGTAAGATAATAACGCCCGACATGACGGCAAGAACAAACACACGCGAAAGAACGACGTACATACAGACACACCTGCCCGATTATAACGTAACATTTAGACATACACAACAGACGAACCAACAACTGGACATTGCCAAAATGTCAAAATTCCGAAAAATTATACAAAATCCCTCAGAACTTATGGAATTAAGCAAACAACTGACAGAAATCGACAGCGATTTAGATAAAAACAAAATAGATATATATAAATACATTACATACCCGATACTTTCAAGATTTTTGCGGGAACTATACTCATAATTACAGCAATAGCGATAATATATATAATTTAAAAAAATAAAAATAAACTAACAATGCCAATAAATCCAAATATAAATCCTATTATTCAAGAACATATATATCATACGGCAAGCGGCCGAGAAACACCCGACAATAATATAAAGCTCAAAAGGGACAGCGATACCGCAATATTGTATTAAAGAACGATGTAAGTTAAGAAACTCGATGTAAATTATGTAAGACGAAAACTCATGTAAATCATTCGTTTTTTTTTTTAAAGAGGGAGCAATGTCATAGCCCGATCAGCTTTGGGAATAAGAACACGTTTAATAACCAATACGTGATTAAATGATTAAATTATTAAAGAGGAACGTGACGAGAAGAAAGCGAGTCACAGTTTTGTTCCCAGAATGCTGAGACAGCGGCGGAGTCGCGCGGAACAGATACGGAGCAGCAGACGTGCTCCGATCGGGTTACCGCACTCCTTCCGCTTTAACGAAAATAATATATAAGTCAATAGCGACAGGATCAGACAGATCGCGTCTGAGGTTAACCGCGCATCCTTAACGCGTATTGTCTTAAGTACTACTAAAATTCTTTGTAATAAAGTGAGCAAAACCTCTTTTACTGTAAAGTACGGAGTGTCTTTTATTAGTGCGTTGATCTTAATCCTTTGGGCGCCTACATCCCGACAAAGTCTCTCCTTTACGGCTACGGGCAAAACAGAAAGAAAGGCTGCCGCTCAGAAAGCAGCGGTGGTGCCAAATAAAGGCACCACCAAAAATGATAAGTCATCAAAGCCCGCGGCTGCCGTACCCCCTTCTGCGCCGTTGACCGCAGACTAGTCGTGGTCGACGGTGCTGAGGAGGAGGAAAAAGAAGGAAAAGGGCAAAAACCCTCTTGCGGCACAGCCTGTAGCAAAAGGGAAGACCTCCCCAAAGGAGAGGTACTTCAATCAGGGGAGCGAGTGATGGGACTCCCTCTGCCAGAACGGTTCCCCCAAGTGCAGGAAAATGCAAGGTAGCACGCACATCGGCGGTGGTACTCACCTGCCCAGAGCGAAATTACGCTGAGTGCATGTTGGAGGTGCGCCAGCGAATAAAATTGTCCGAGTTAGGGATTACGTCCCACAATATTAGACGTACGGCCACTAATGCATATAGCATAGAGGTGGCCGGCAAGGACAACAAGAGGAAGGCGGACGCCTTGGCAAAGAGGATGGCCGAGGTACTCACGAATAAGGAGGACGTCCGTGTTGCGAGGCCTGAGCTCATGGCCGAGCTCAGGCTGAACAACATGGACGACTCGGTGTCAGAGGCCGACGTTAAGGAGACCCTTGCGAAGAAGGGGAACATCTCCCCAACCGCAATTAAAATGGGTCTCCCAAAACGGGCGGCCAATGAGATGTTCACGGCTCTGGTGAGCTGCTCGCTGGCACTGGCCAATCTGCTCTCGAGAGAGAGAGCAAGATTGTAATAGGGTAGGCAAAGGCCAAGGTAGAGTTACTCACCAAACGGCTTTTGCAATGTTACAGGTGCATGTTGTTTGGCCACATCCGGGCGACGTGCGCTAGCGTGATAGACCGCACCGGCCTGTGTTACAAGTGCGGTAAGGAGGGCCACCAGGCCAGAACCTGCACGGACCCGCCGCACTGTGCGGTCTGCGCCGGAGCGAAACAACCCGTCAACCATCGGGTTGGCGGGAAGTCCTGCAAGAGCACTAAGCAGGCGAGGGGGAAACCGCCCCTAAGGATGGGAAAAGAGGGAGTGGTAATCCCCCCCCTACTAAAAAGACGAGTGCTGTTCAGCCGTAAAAAGGGAAAGGTGGTGGCAGCAAGAAGGGTGGTAAGGCCAAACCGGCCAAAGATACACTCGCTGGAAAAGAAGGCCCCTCGTGTGCTCCCAAAAATGCTGAACAACGAGCGGGTAAACGTAGATGTTTCGATTTAAAGACAGTAAACGGGTAACATCCGGGAAAGGAGGGAAGAAGACGACGAAGGTGGTCGAATCAACACCGACCGTTGTCCCCACAGACGTCAGCGGGAAAGAGAAGACGGTGAAGACGGGAAAGTCAGCGCCGACGAATACTCCCATGGACGTGTGCGAAGACGCGAAATCAAACGCGAAGATCAAAGGCTCCGCGGAGCCGACTGAGAAGACGGAGTGGATGACAGGCGAGGGTTTGATAGGGTGGACGGAACCCGAAGCAGTTCAAAACGCGGCAGGATCAAATTCGAGTAATCCTGCTTCGACGGTCAGGATGGAGTTGGAGGACCCTGAGGGCAAAAAGTAATGTCCTTGAGGGTCCTACAAATAAATCTCAACCACGCCCGCGCGGCTCAGGATCTGTCCCTTCAATCAATGGCTGAGCGCGAGTGTGGTCTGGGGATTGTTGCGGAGCCGTGGCTGGTCCCGAACAACCACCCACACTGGTTCGCAAACCGGGACGGTTCCGCAGCCATATATTGGAGGCCACTGCCGCGATCCCCGCCGTGCACTCGCGTTGAGACCGGCGAGGGATACGTGGCGGTGAAGAGGGGGCTCATCCTTGTAGTCAGGATATACGCCCCCCCCCCCCGAGGTGGAATTTGGCAAAGTTTGAATAAGTGCTGGACGCCATAGACACGTGTGTCCGGCGGCACCCCCAAAGCTAAGTGATCGTCACAGGGGACTTCAATGCGAAATCCGCAACGTGGAGTCCCCTGCGAACGAATCAAAAGGGTTCTGCTTTGGAGGGGTGGGCGGCGGGCCTAGGCCTGTGTTTAGTAAACACAGGCCAAAGAAACACGTGCGTGCGCTGGCAAAGGGCGTCCATAGTCGACCTGACTTGGGCGGACCCCCGCATGGCGCGATGTATACGTGACTGGAGGGTGATAGAAGACAGTGAGACGCTGTCGGACCACCAACTAACAGAAATGGTGGTCCAAGTTACCCCTCCATACGTGTTGGCCTGCCGCCAAAAACTGGAGGAAAGACAAAAAAGATGAGCCCTCAAACATTGGACCCGGACCGCCTAGAGGCGGCGGTCCTGGGTTTAATGTGAGAAGATCAAGAGGAGAAAATGGGCGCCGCAGCCGTGGGGGAGTATGACATCGAGTCAGAAGCGGAGAGACTGTGGAGGCTGATGGAAAGTGCTTGCGATGTCGCAATGCCCCGCATTCGTGGAGCTTTCCCGCGGCGCGCTACACATTGGTGGACTGACGAGATAGCCGGTCTCAGGCGCTCGTCGGTCCGGGCAAAGAGACTCTGGCTGAGGTCCCGAGCTAGACGCGGAGCCCTCAGTGAGCCAAAGGCGAGAGAGGCCTGGCGGTCCGCCCGCCAGGACCTCTTCCGGGCGATTAGGGCGGCCAAGGAGTCCTCCTGAAAGGAGCACCTTGCCACACTGGACGAAGATCCGTGGGGGCGTCTTTATAGGCTTGTCATGAACAAGCTCAGGCCATGGACGCCCCCGATTACGGAATCTCTGGACCCTCGGCTCGCTGGGTGGTGGACGCACTGTTCCCTGCCGGCGATGGAGGAGAAGTTAGGTTCCCTCCGCAACCAGAAACGGAATGGAGCGAAGAACTAGGGTCTCAGAGGAGGAATTGGCAAAGGCCCTCCGCGGGGTCAAAACGGGCAAAGCCCCCGGCCCTGACGGAGTACCAGGGAGGGCTTGGACCTTGGCCGTCGGGGGACTGACCGGCCAACTACGTCGGATTTTCATCGAATGTTTCCGGACCGGCCGGTTCCCCAACAAGTGGAAAATGGCAAACCTAGTGCTGATACCAAAGGCCGGAAAGACAGCGGACGACCCATCCACGTACAGGCCTATTTGTTTGCTGGACAAGGTGGGCAAGATCCTAGAGAGAATCATTGCAGAACGCCTCGTCCGGCATCTGTCCCGGAGGGATAGTTGCAACCTTAGTGATGACCAATGGGGCTTACGTGCGGGGAGATCCACGATCGACGCCATACTGAGCGTCATCTCCCGCACGGAGGCCATGACGAGGGAGGGATGGGCGGCGTTGGGCGTAAACTTTGACATCAGAAACGCCTTTAATTCTCTCCCTTGGCCGGTGATAGGGAGGGCGTTGGTATTTTTTGACGTTCCTCCCTATCTAATCCGGCTTATTGAGGATTACCTCCAGGACAGAGGACTCCTGTACGCGGACAAAGATGGGGTCCTCAGGATTAGGTTAGTCGAGTGCGGTGCTCCGCAGGGGTCCGTGCTGGGCCCCTTATTGTGAATCATTGCCTACGACATGATCCTGAGAATCGCTCTCTTTGCCAACTGTTATCTCACCGGGTACGCGGACGATTTGTACTTGGCGGATTGGCGGAGAGATTTGGTCGGAAGCACTAAGTTTGGCCAACGTCGCTTCGGCGAGCGTGGTGCGCTCCGTGAAGGGGCTGGGCCTCGGGGTGGCCCCGCAAAAAACCCAGGCATCCTGGTTTTTCAATAGGAGGCTGCATGGTACACCCACGCGAGAGCTCAGCCTCACGATAGAGTGGACCCGTGTCCTGATAGAGCCACAACTCAAATATTTGGGGCTGTGGCTCAGAGAGGATGGCAGCCTCGGCGAACACATCGCCCGCATTGCCCCCAGGGCTATGACGTTGGCGAACAGTCTCGCTAGACTGTTGCCGAATATTGGAAAGGCGGGCGAGCATGTGCGCCGCCTATATGTCGCGACGGTCCACTCCGTAACTCCGTAATCCTATACGGAGCTCCGGTGTGGGCGGAGGAGGTGGCTGGCAATGACCGAATCAGGCGCAAGCTTGTGGCGGTCCAACGCTTCATAGCCCAAAGAGCCGCCCGCACCTACCGGACCGTCTCGCACATGACGGTAACAGTCTTCGCTGGTATCACCCCGATCAATCTTGTCGCTCAGATCCACGCCGAAACATATCGGCGGATCAAGCGGATCAAAGAGGGGGAATTGGTGCAGATCACACCACAGCAGAGGGCCGCGCTGAGGCTGCTGGTCAAAGAGGCCATTCTTGCCAGCTGGGAGGAATACCTTGACGATCCCCGGCTGAAGTCTGGCGAGAGGGTCCGAGAGGCCATACGGCCCGTCCTAAGAGAATTGACGGACCGTAAGGGACGCGGGGTCACGTTTCACGTGGCACAGGTGCTAACTGGTCATGGGTGTTTTGGCGAGTACCTATGCCAGGTGCCGGGAAAGGAGCGCACCACGGAGTGCCATCACTGCCCGGAGGTGGCGGACACAGCGCAGCATACACTGGAGTTTTGTCTAGCGTGGGACGAGCTGCGCCGTGACCTCCGCGGCAGTGTTGGGCAGGACCTCTCCTTCAGGGCAATAATCGACGCTTTGTTCGAACCTGGGGGAGAGGAAAGGTGGAACTCGTTCGTCTCCTTCTGCGGCAGAGTAATGTCGCGAAAAGGGGCGAGCGAAATAATTAGGAGAGGAGAAGTACGCCTTCCCCCGACCGGCAGGGAGAGGAAAGGGGTGGAGGAGTGGGCACCGGGGCGAGTGTCGCTAAGAGTGTCGCCGCCACCAGAAGAGTGGCGGCGACGGTTGCGGCCTCGCACCGGCGCCACGGAAGTCTCCCCCCTTTCTAGCGAAAAGGAAGACGGGACGCCATGTGCGGATTTGGGACTGCCGGCCGAGCATTGGCTGGGAAGGGGGCGGGGTGTGTGTGCGTGTGCGTGTGCGTGCGCGTGCGCGTGCGCGTGCGCGTGTGCGTGTGCGTGTGCGTGTGCGTGTGCGTGTGCGTGTGCGTGTGCGTGTGCGTGTGCGTGTGCGTGGGCGTGGGCGTGGGCGTGGGCGTGGGCGTGGGCGTGGGC
Organism: Temnothorax ravouxi; assembly: GCA_030770255.1. Taxonomy (NCBI): domain Eukaryota; kingdom Metazoa; phylum Arthropoda; class Insecta; order Hymenoptera; family Formicidae; genus Temnothorax; species Temnothorax ravouxi. The sequence continues at coordinate 17,502 of JASTWP010002791.1, forward strand.
GTGGGCGTGGGCGTGGGCGTGGGCGTGGGCGTGGGCGTGGGCGTGGGCGTGGGCGTGGGCGTGGGCGTGGGCGTGGGCGTGGGCGTGTGCGTGTGCGTGTGCGTGTGCGTGTGCGTGTGCGTGTGCGTGTGCGTGTGCGTGTGCGTGTGCGTGTGCGTGTGCGTGTGCGTGTGCGTGTGCGTGTGCGTGTGCGTGTGCGTGTGCGTGTGCGCGCGCGCGCGCGCGCGCGTGTGTGTGTGTGTGTGTGTGTGTGTGTGTGTGTGTGTGTGTGTGTACAATTGTTGTGTAGGTCCGCGACATGTAAAAACGACCGACAAATAAACGATAAATACAGAACACTATAAAATAGTAGGAGAATGATCAATGCCTAACATTCGGCGCGTTCAATAAACAAAACAGATCAATGAGTGCTCAGTAATTCTTTATTATGATTAGTTTCTACACTTAGATACAGCGAAGAACTAAAGACAAGAACTAATCGTAATAAAAAATCACTGAACGCTCACTCAACGGCTGTCCCCCCTGAGGGTCGATTGTGTATATTAAAATAAAATAATTACAAAAATGAACATATTTAGTAGATTTTAGCAAATAAGATCATAGACTAGTAAATTTCCTCACTTTTGAAATTTTTACTTCAATCCAAGATACACAATCAACTCCCTATTGTCTGGAGGTCGACTGTGTATCTTGCAACAAGGTAAAAATTACAAAAGTGAACTAATTTTACTAAATTTTGATAAATAAAATAGTAGATACGCTAATAAAGTTCCTTACTTTTGCAATTTTTACCTCATTTCAAGATACACAAAATCGACCCCCTGATTCCTTACTACAGAATCCCTAGGCAAAAGTTTCTGTATTTTAATATTGAGCTGTAACAATATATCCATACTAGTGTAAATCTCCGTTGCTATATATTTACATGGTAAAGAATCAGTTTCATTAATCGTCAAAGATTCGTTACACCTGTTCTAAAGTATCTTCAGATCCTCCACAAAATTTTTGTTCAGATTTGGAATATGCGTATAATTGCTACAATTATTTGTTTCCACTTACTTTGGACAGTAGAACTTTCCTTGTAACGATAGTCGTCTAATGTACCAATAAACATACGAAAAAATTGTTGAAGAGGTAATCTAGAAAATATATTGTAAAATACAATATTAACATTAACCTAAAATAATATAAATATAAGAAAATAAGTGCAGTTTTACCTTCCAGAAATAATTGTAAATAAAGATACTTGGTTTAGGTGAAACCAGCATCCATGTATAGTTGCATTCGGAAAATATTTTTCCATTGCATTCATCGCTGCACACTCATAATCTGCCATGATAAATTTTATGTTTGTTCGCAGTCCAGGAACAAAATCTATTACTTTCGACCAAATTTCTTCATAAAGTACTACAGTACGAGCTTCGCATATAACAAGTACCGCTGAGATAACCTACAAAATACATACATGGAATGTTACAACCGTTTATAGTTCTAATTAGGGCTGTTCTTAAAAAAAACATCTACCTTATCCATGTAACGTATGTGAATTGTGTAAAGTTGACTAAGCGAAGGAACACGAGGATCAACCTTTAATCAAATTCTATATTTATTTATAGTTTTAACACAATAAAATAAATGTAAAATAGTAAACTTCAAGTGCAGTGAGCAGTTCATCATCTGAGAAAAGAAATGCTTTTTTTCCATCACTTACAGGTTACACTCCCTTTGTAAATACGGCTTATTGGTGTATAATGGTTTAATTCACCAGCAAGCTTAACTATAGATTGTGGCAATTTTGGCCTCTTTATTTTTTCTATATTTAGTTGGCTTCTAATTGACTTGAAAGCCATAAGTGCAGCTGCCTCAGGATTTCTGAAATATGTCATATCAATCTTTTTACAAACATGAGATTAATTATTAGTTATTATTAAAACTACGACTACGGGGCCACCGTAAAACGCCCATTGAGTTTTGGAACTTCTACGAATCAATATATATTTTGATATATTAATGTACTTGATAAAAATATAATATTAATTAATTTAATTGAATAAACCTATTATCGGCGCAAATATAAGTATCTATTTGCATCGAGAGTATTTTTTATCAACTTTTTACAACATCACCTAGTGTGTGTCATACAAACACAATTGGACAATACACATATGTGATTAAAGTTGTTTTACCAAATTAACAAATGTTGTAAATTAGCCGTATGTGTATTGCCGTATAAGATTGTGAAGAAGATACGTCATACAAATCGAACGATTAGACATTGAAATAATGAAATATAAAAATTACCCTTTGATCGAAAGTTCGGCGCGTTTTAATACTGTAGCTTGCAGAACAGTGGGTTGCTTCTCTTTCACTTTCTTTGATGTGGAATTTGCAAAAATTGTGAAACCCAATTGCGATTCATTATCCTCGAGACCTTTGGGATCGAATCTCACTTGTATGTCCACCGCTTTGTCCTTTTTGAATGGATTACCAATATAACACGACACTACAGTAGCGTTGTACAGATTACAGATCAGGGAATTACTGATGATGTAGTTCTTTTACTGATGATGTAGTTCAAATTCTGTGAGTGAACGATAAACAGTTGAGCCTCATACGCAGACTCGCCAACGTTTACCACCTTCACTTCTACCACTATCTCTTCTCTTTCGCCTAAAAACAACTCGTAGAAGTCCGGCTTTACAGAGAAAGCTAATAAGAAATAAGAGACTGTTAGCTGCTTAATCAAAATTTCCTCTAGTAATATATATATATATTTGATCGTGATCAGCGACCCCGAAAACCTCCGAGTGACAAATTTCAGCTTGAACAAGAAATTTTTTACGAATTTGGTCCGCCATATTGGATCCGTTATTTTGAATTTTGAAAATCTGAGGTCATATTCGTGATCAGCGTCCCAAAAAATCCCCGAGTGACAAATTTCAGCTTGATCAAGTAACGTTTTACAAATCGGTCCGCCATATTGAATCCGCCATTTTGAATTTTGAAAATCTGAGGTTATATTCGTAATCAACAACCCCGAAAACCCCCGAGTGACAAATTTCAGCTTGAGCAAGAAACTTTTTACGAATTCGGTCCGCCATATTGGATCCGCCATTTTGAATTTTGAAAATCTGAGGTCATATTCGTGATCAGCGACCCCGAGTAACAAATTTTAGCTGTTTTCCGTGTAAAGAAAAATGTATGCTTCAAAGGGTTAATGGGCTCCCTATTGACCGTCATTTCGAATTTTCCGCAAACGCCATGTGACCTTCGAAATATATATATATATGTACCATGCACGCGCAAAATGAAAATACTGTGTGCATGATCAACACGCACTCTGTGTCAGTAGAATAAATATATAGATCTTATTTACAGTACTGCCTTTTCTATTTATTGTACAATCGCAGAACCTCCCTACTCTAAACTTCTTCCAAACCGTTTCCAATTTTATTCTACTGACAAACAGCAAATGTGAAATAATGGAGTAGTACCAGAGAAAGAGTAGTGTCAGTTTAAGGAAAAGTTGAGCTAACCGAGAGTGGAGAGTAAAATTAAGATAAAGACATTAAGGCTCCTCAGCTCTTTCGGACATTTTGTGAGATTGTGACGTCAGAGGCGAGAAATGACGCCCTATTCCTATTTTGTTGTGTGTGCCATTCTCAAATAAAGACATTTCGATAAAAAGTCACTACAGATCGTTTTACAACACTTCTAAAGTTGGTCGAAAACTATCCTTTTCCCTCGACAATAAACAAACAGCCGTAAAATGAATGTAATTGGATGCAGAGGTTTATGCGCAGGCACATGACTAGCTGTCGTATTAGAAAAGGATAGTTTTCGGTCAATTTTACAAGTGTTATAAAACGATCTATAGTGATTTTTTATTAAAATGTCTTTTTATTCGATTTGAATGGCACACACGACAAAATAGGGTGTCATTTCTTGCCTCTGACATCATGATCTAACAAAATGTCGAAAAGAGCCTAGGAGACTTAAAAATTTATTTTAACCTAATAAAAATTACATGGAGAAATATATATTACAATAATACTATTATAGTAATACAAAATTTTGCTTAAAAAAGGAACACCTGCCTGATAAATTTAGTTTAGCTATCACTTGCAAATCATTTTCGCAAATGTCATTGTACAATAGAAAGGTACAATGCAAAATGCTGGCAAAATAGATTTATTCAAACTTAGGAGTACACCGTTGGGCGCGATGCGCACCGGTCACGCTTGCCGTGAAATGGCGAGCACTCGTCAAATTATATAAGGTTCGCATGGATATAGTTAGTGTATCGAATACAATAATTTCTCGGAGGCACTCCGCGTCAAAGTTAAATCCAGCGACAAGAGAATACGATAATTATTATAGTGACTAGATGAGCTCTCAAATGATCGGCGGGTGATTGTTAAGCGACTGACTAAAGCGACCGTGCCAGAATAATTCGTTAGAGCGACTGCTTGTGCCGCGGTCTCGCGGACCGCGGATTCGTCGGTTACCCCCGGTTCTACAATTCGCACACGAGGCCCGCGCGTGATTCGGCCGTGCGGCATCAACCGTTACAAATGGAAAATAAATACATACATATCCCGCCCACCATTAATAACAATTATTAATCTTAATATTAGAGTCTAGATATCGGAAGTAACGCATCGGTTAGCGGGAGCTTACACAACTTATTTATACTTCGCTTACAAATTCCGCTCGCAGTTTTAAGGGTCACAACGCGCACCCTTTCATCAGTACCTTCATGAGTCTTTATCACCCTTCCCAATTTCCACTTTAAAGGCGGCGCATTGTTGTCTTGTATCAAGACGACATCGTCAACAGTTAAGTTATCTCGTTCTGACGTCCATTTCGATCTGCCTTGCAGTGACGTCAAATATTCGCGGCTCCATCGCTTCCAAAAATCTTGCGCGATTCTCTGAACTGCTTGCCAGCGATCGAGTCGATTTAAAGGAATGTCTGTTACATCAGCATCTGGAAGAGCGATCAATGAATCACCCGTTACGAAATGTCCCGGGGTTAGTGGTTGCAGATCCGCCGCTGAAGACGGCAGCTGGCAAATCGGACGCGAATTCAGACATGCTTCAATTTGTATCAACACCGTAGCCAATTCCTCAAATGTCAGGAGACTCTCTCCGACAACGCGTTTTAAGTGAAATTTACATGACTTTACCCCAGCCTCCCACAATCCCCCCATGTGAGGCGAGGATGGCGGGATGAACTTCCATTCGATGTTGTGTGAAATACAGAATTCAGTTACGTCTTGCTTCTCTTTATCGAGCAAATGATATATTTCGTGGAGCTCATTTTTGGATCCTACAAAGTTAGTCGCATTGTCGCTATAAATGCGCTGTGGGCAACCTCGACGTCCCACAAAGCGTCTGAGCGCTGCCAGAAAGGAAGCTGTGCTAAGATCACTAACCGCCTCGAGATGGACGGCCCTAGTTGAGAAACAAATAAACAACGATATATAAGATTTATTGGTTTTTCTTCCGCGGCCTCGATTAACTAATGTAGTGATAGGTCCGGCAAAATCTACGCCGATTACGAAAAATGGACGAGTCGGAGTGACTCGGTCTGCGGGTAACTGACCCATGATTTGCAGTAACGGTTTCGGCTTGTTGCGGAAACACGTTATGCAATCATGTGTGATTTTTCTGGCGATGATTTTCCCTTTGAGCGGCCAATATATTTCTCGAATAGAATATAATAATGCCTGTGGACCTACATGCAATAGTCTACGATGCTCTCTGTCAAACAACAACCGCGTGAATTTGCTATCGGATGGCAAAATAATCGGATGTTTTTTCCCAAAGGACGCTTGCGAATTTTGAATTCTGCCGCCCACCCTGAGAAGTCCTTTCTCATCCATGAATGGATGAAGCGACAATAGTTTGCTATTAGAATGAATTTGTCTTCCCGACAATAGATTCGAAGTTTCCTCGCAAAAATGAGCCCTCTGCACCGCCACAATCAACAACCGACGCGCGCGGCGAATTTCGTCTATTGACAGAAATCCGAACTTACGATTGTCGCGATTCATTCTAACATTAAAAACAAATCGAACAATCCACGCCAAAATACGCTCGATCCTCGACAGCGAAGAATAGTTATTTAACAAGAACTCTCTAACGTCATTCGAATTGCTAACGTTTGCAAAAACTCGCGTACTCGAAGCCTGCTCCGCCCGAATCAATTTCTTGTCTTCCTCGGTAAGACTCGGCGATTTCAACTTGCGCTGTTCATACTCGCCGAAACGCGACAACCAATCGGGCCCCTCCCACCAGATTTTGCTCTGCTTCAAATTTTTCAGACTTGTACCCCTCGAAATCAAATCGGCAGGGTTCTCAATTCCGTCGACGTGATGCCAATGTCTCGATGGAAGAATAGATTGAATCTCGGCTACACGATTTGATACGAACAATTTTTGGCGGGATGGATCGCCGGCAATCCATGCCCGTACTATCTCAGAATCGGTCCATGCATGCTCTTCATCGAACGTTATCCCGAGTGCCCCTCTAATACTTAGCACCAAATTCACTAGTACCACAGCACCGCATAGCTCGAGCCTAGGCAGCGTGATAGTTTTACATTTAACGGGCGCAACTCGTGCCTTTGAACAAAGCAAGAAGGAATTGGAATTATTATCTGCGTCAACAGTTTGCAAGTAAATACAAGCCCCATAGGCCTTTAAAGAAGCGTCGCAAAATGCATGTAGGATGAAGCGCACCACATTAGAACTTCGAATTACTCTACGAGGTACCTGTATCGTACTAACCTCTCGTAAATCCTCTGTATAAGCCTCCCATGCCTGACATAGATCCTCCGTCAGCGGCTCATCCCAACCTAAATTCGCTAACCAGGTGCTCTGCATAATCAATTTAGCTCGAGTCAAAATGGGACCGATCAACCCAAGCGGATCAAATAATCTAGAAATTGTCGACAAAACCTCACGCTTGGTTTTAACTGAATTAGTAATAGGCTCGATGGAAAACTGAAACATGTCTGATTTGGGATGCCAACCCAATCCCAGAGTCTTGACGGCACCCGCGTCAATCTCTAACACCGACGACTCCTCGACTCGATCGCCGGCATGCAGCTCAGGTACAATTCCCTCACGATTTGAACGCCATTTGTGAGCCTCAAAACCCCCCTCGCGCAATAACTGCTCCAATTGTGAGACTAGTTCGACCGCTTCGGGCTCGCTATCAGCTCCTGTAATAATATCGTCAACATAAGAATCTTTTAATAGAACTCGCGATGCCAGTTCAAACCGATTAGCCCCGTCTTTCGCCTGCTGTTGCACGGAGCGAATGGCTAAATACGGAGCGCTCGCCTGACCATAAGTCACGGTATTTAACCGATAATCTCCCACCGGATCGTTCGGGGAAAAGCGCCATAAAATTCGCTGATAATCTCGGTCGTCCTCGTGTACCAAGACCTGACGATACATTTTTTGTAAATCGGTTGTGATCGCAATGGCATGCAAACGAAATCGCAACATTATATTGATTATGCTATCCTGTAAATACGGTCCCGTCATCAATGTATCGTTTAACGAAATGCCCGACGTGGTCTTCGCGGACGCATTGAATACCGCTCGCAGCTTAGTTGTTGTGCTTGATTCCCGAAGAACGCCGTGATGTGGTAAATAGACCGGATTCGGTATTCGAGCGTCCCCGACAACCCTGGACATATGCTTCAAATCGATATAGTCACGCATAAATTCGGAATACAATGTATATAACTCCGGTTCCCGTTGAAATTTCCGTTCTAAACAAAGGAAACGTTTCATCGCGATGTCTCTCGATTGTCCGAGCTGAGTCCTGTTTTCACGGAAAGGTAGTCGGACGACAAACCGCCCGGACACGTCTCGCGTTGTAGTGTTTATGAAATGATTCTCGCAGCATTGTTCTTCCTTCGATAACCTTGGATTGTTATTAGTGTATTCTTCCAATTCCCAGAATTTTCTTAACGTATCGTCTATTGATATTTGCTGCGTGATCAAACACACGTGATTATTAGAAGGTTGGCGGCTGGTCGTACGACGCGTGATCAAATGTTGTGGTATTGGACCCGACACAATCCAACCGAATTTAGTGTTTTGCAATACCGGTAAACTTTCACCGAGTTCAATCTTGCCGGCTTCCAATAATTGAAGGAAGAATTCTCCGCCTATGAGCGCGTCAATATGACCCGGATTGCAAAACAACGGGTCGGCTAACTTCAGATTCTCTGGGATAGGCAATTTTGATATATTGATGGAAAACGAAGGCAAATTTTTTGTTATTTTCGGGACCACCAAACAACAAAGACTCAACTCGAACCCGGAAGTTCGCGATTTCATCGAAATTTGACAACCGTAATCTATCGCGCAGTTCATATTATTTAAACCGTTTATGGATTCGCATACGCTTTCTAATTTTATGTTCAATCTATTACACGCCGCTAACATAATGAAATTTACTTCGCTCGCACTGTCCAACAAGACACGCAAAAAATTCTCGTTATTATTTGATTTAACATTTACAACAGCCGTTGACATAAGTACTTGCTTACGCTCGCCTCGAGCGTGTTGTACCGACATGTTTCCTGCTGACTCGTTGTCGTTGGTTGATGCTCCTATCTCGCTGTCCGCCACGGCGCACAGCGTGATTCCAGATGACCCTCTCGAACAGTCCTCCGAACCCCGTGCCGAATCCGTCGACGAACAGGATGTCCGCTTCACAATATGGCACAACGTGTTATGTCGCTCGCCACATTCTCGACATGAACCGGACCTGCAATCTCTAGAAAAATGATTATTTCCAAGACAATTGAGACAAAGTTTCAATCGCCTGGCCTCCCGGATTCTGTCCTCCACGGACAAACCCAGAAACTGTTTGCACGCATAAATGGAATGCTGTCCTTGGCACACGTAACACCGTCGCTCCTGTGTGGTTGTTGACAGTGTCGTCCTGCCTTGTACTTTCGAATCTAACGATCGCTGCCTGCTCGTTCCGTCCCTCGCGCGAAGGTCGTCCCTGTTGACGATCTCGCCGTCCGAAGCCGCTCGCCGCAACAGCTGACATTGCCGTTGCAAAAAATCGATCATTGTACTTGTCGTCACATCGTCTTCCCGCTCGATGTGCTCCTCCCAACGTCTTCTCGTCGCGTTGTCCAAATTTTTCTCAATCAAATAAATAATGAGGTCTCCCCATGACTCAGTAGGAAGTCCCATTGCTTGTAACACTCGCAAATGTTTCTGAACGTGATCTACCAAATCTTGAATTGCACTGGCTGATTCTCGTCTCACCAGTGGTAGATCGAACAAACACTGTATATGCCGCTTTCGAATGCCTCGCTCGTCATCGTATCTCTTCTTCAACAAGTCCCAAGCGATGGCGTAATTATTCTCGGAAATGTCTATCGATTCGATTATTTTTGCGGCTTGTCCGCTCAACGAACCAACCAAATATTGATGCTTCTGTACATTAGTCAGGTCGCTGTCGTGTATCAATGTTTTGAATGTATCTGAGTATCGCCTCCACTCCTCCATGGTTCCGTCGAATGATGGCAACGTGATCATCGGCAATTTTACGTGAGATTCACGTGCGGGCGTGTTAGACCGCACGCTTAATCTTTCTAGCAATTGACTTTGCTGTTCTACTATCCGTGCCAACGCACCACCGTCGCTGCTTTCAACCGACCGCTCGGCCAATTTTTGAATCAAAATTGTCTGCTGCTCCAGAACCTGCATCACGCCTGTCTCATTGCTCGAATTCGCTGTGTTTGCTGAAGAGCTTGTGGACGGCGGTCTTATTCTTTCCGCTAACTGCTGTAAAGCTGCCTTTGCCGAATAATATCGCTCGTCGAACTCGCTTTCCTCCACTTCATCTCTTTGTTGGTATTCCTCCTCGGGCAACAATGATAAAAGGTTCTGTGCCACAGCCTGGAATCTCGAATAAATGTCTTCCACCTGCATGGAAACGCGCCGTAATCTCGCCCGGTAGAACGTTCTCCACATCCTTCTCAGCTTTAGCGATGAAGTTTCTTATGCTCGTCAATTTCCCCTTTAGCCCGCTCCTCTGCTTCCGAAGACTTTCGACATTCATTTTCTTCGTTCTATATGCACGATTCACTATGCGAAACTTGTCCCTTTTTCTCGACGAAACCCAGGAAGAGAGGAAGAATCGCTGGAAGCACGATCACGTGAACACGGGCTGACACTCCGAGCTCAGCGAGATCGGCCGAATGCCTCTCGCTAACGATTGTCACTCGAATGTTCTCGAAAGTTTCTTGACTTTACAGTCAATTCCTTGCACGCACTAACATTCACTCGTTTTTTGAGACACTCTTGCTACTCCGGCGCGCGTCAAGACCGGCGATTCCTCGTTTATCGCAACCGCGTGCTCCGAAACGTGCACCCTAATCCGGCTCGAAGGACCATTTTGTACAATAGAAAGGTACAATGCAAAATGCTGGCAAAATAGATTTATTCAAACTTAGGAGTACACCGTTGGGCGCGATGCGCACCGGTCACGCTTGCCGTGAAATGGCGAGCACTCGTCAAATTATATAAGGTTCGCATGGATATAGTTAGTGTATCGAATACAATAATTTCTCGGAGGCACTCCGCGTCAAAGTTAAATCCAGCGACAAGAGAATACGATAATTATTATAGTGACTAGATGAGCTCTCAAATGATCGGCGGGTGATTGTTAAGCGACTGACTAAAGCGACCGTGCCAGAATAATTCGTTAGAGCGACTGCTTGTGCCGCGGTCTCGCGGACCGCGGATTCGTCGGTTACCCCCGGTTCTACAATTCGCACACGAGGCCCGCGCGTGATTCGGCCGTGCGGCATCAACCGTTACAAATGGAAAATAAATACATACAGTCATTATTTCCGCAGTCTTTCTGAAACACAGCTTTGAATACACATGCGGCTTCTTACTGATTGAGTATTGAGTAATGCTTCATATCAGGTAAAGGAGAACCTTCATGTGGCATGACTGGCTCTTCTTGTATCAGTAAATAATTCAGACAAAATTTGATGGGAGTTTGGATGTCGCGTGTAATCTCCTGTTAGACATTCATAATAAATAATTATATATCTCTTAGGAAATTACGAATAGAAAGATAAGACGATAAAATCGTTTAATATTTGCAGCAAAACTGGTTATAAAAAAGCATGATGAACAACAGAATTGTATATTAAAAAAAATTAAAGTCCATTCCTCGCACAAATAAATTTATTTTTATTTTAACCATCCGAATATCAACAAGCGCGTATAATTCTTTGTAATTTCTTCTTTGAAATTTAATATTATTATTTAATACTAAACTAGAATATTATGATGCCAAAAGATAAATGTGATTTATCAACGTGATCCCACACAGAGCATAATATTTAATAGACATCCATTGGATATCTACATATCCATATAAGTCTAATATTTATGGTGGATATTTAATAGATATCTATTAAATATAAAAATATCCATATCTATCAAATAGCCACCAGGGATATCCATTAAATATCCACGTGTGATCTACATATCCATATCTATCAAATAGCCACCAGGGATATCCATTAAATATCCACGTGTGATCCACATATCCATATCTATCAAATAGCCACCAGCGATATCCACTAGATATCCACATGTTATCCACATATCCATTTCTGTTGAATTATCGCGGAGATATTTTATTATAAATGAATTATTAATTAGAACAATAAAAATTAAATCTGGCCGAGAGTCAACGCGGTTATTTGTGCGTAAAAAAATCAAAATTTATTTATTAATTCTTCTTACATCTTCGCACAAAATAATGCACGTTATTTGGCCAGATTTAATTTTTATTGTTAATTATCGAGAGTCCTACCTAATTAGAAATTTGCTGAATATATAGTGTTATTTCAATTTTAATTACTATTCTATATTTTAATACATATATTGTATTTACGTATGCGCGTGCCGCGGCTACTACATCGGTGATAGGCCGACAATAATTAAGGTAAACGTGGTGTGGTTTCGCTTTCGTCAAAGAAATGAAATTGTATTTGTTTAATATTCAGCGTCGTCGCTGAATCGTCGTGTTAATCGTCCCAGTACGTACAATCAAACAAAATATAATAGAAATACGTAAAATATTAATAATTATTTTCAAAAGTAATCTCTTCAAGTAATAATATTTTATGGATACATATATATGAATAAAAGATATTATTTCTGAAAATTTTTGCTTGCTGAAAATGAGCGCGCGTCGAGCATCAACGTGAAAAGGCACCTTAAGCTCTGCGATTGGGGAATCTCGCTCATGACGTCGTCACGTGGTGCGTCACCTAGCCCGCGCTTTCGCTCACGAGGCCGTCACGTGGTGGCGTCACCATATCCGACGTACGTGCACGCGCTGGACGCGCGCGACTTTTCCCCGCTGGCCACCGCTGGCGATAAAAACAATATCGGTTCGTTCGGTTTCGTGTTTCGTTTCGTTCGTGCGTCGAGCAGTTTCCTCTGGTTTCCTCTCGTCGCTCGGCGTGTACGCCGGCGTGTATTCGCGTGTATAATCAGTTGTGCGAGCTGTGCCATTTTCCCCGCTGGCGATGAAAACAATCGGTTTGTTCGGTTTCGTGTTTCGTTTGTGCGTCGAGCAGTTTCTTCTCGTCGCTCGGCGTGTACGCCGGCGTGAATTCGCATGTAATTAGTTGTGCGAGCTGTGCCTTTGGCGAACTGCTCTTCTTTGCACGTAAGTAATATATATACAAATACAATACTAGCTGCATGGTTACCCGGGCTTCGTCCCGCAGGACATATATAATAATGCCCGGTTTTTTCACCGTCGGATAACTTTATCCTTAGGATAAACTCACTCTTCGTCTCTTTCTAACCTAACTCTTAGAAAGAGACGAAGAGTGAATTTAACCTAAGGATAAAGATATCCGACGGTGAAGAAACCGGGCATTAGATACGCAAATAGTCTCTTTCTCTTTCTCTCTCTCTTTCTCTCTCTCTCTCTCTCTCACACACACACGCACACACACACGCACACACACACACACACACACACACACACACACACACACACACACACACACACACACACACACACACACACTCTCAGCTGCGCTGTCCTATGGCAATGCACCATTTCACATCAGCGCTTTTACCTTGTATTAACCTCTAGCCCTCAATTTACTTATTGCCATTTAAGTATACTCACTTCTTTATATTTCCTCTATTTATGTTTTTAATCTCTCACTCTTTCTCCCTTTAAAAACACTCTTGTCTATTTTATAATGTGTCCTTTCTTCTTTTCCAATGTAGCGCCTGGTACATACAGTCCGGAGAAAGTAAATTTGGAGAAGGATCCGCAATACAGTTTAACCGGCAAAAGCCGAATCGAGAAGTGCAATTGATAGCGCCTGGTGCGTATCGTCCCGAAAAAGTGAAATCAGATCCATCACCGCAATTCTGTTTTGGATTAAGGCTTGCTGTGGAGAAGCCAAGCGATACGCCAGGTATGCAGTATGCACAATGAATCATTTATCATAGAGAGAAAGTGTCTCTGTCGAATGTGTATTTTTTTTTATTTTAGCGCCCGGTACATATAGTCCCAAAAAGTTAAACTTGAATAAAGGACCTCAATACAGCTTGAGTGGCAAGGGACCAGCCGAGAAACTCGCCGATACTCCAGGTATGATAAATTTGTGATTTGTTATTTGCAGACATAAGTATACTGTGCACAGTAAGGTGTGTCATTTTAGAGCAATTTTTTTTTTATTTCACGAATATCATATATACTTGCAGGAAGGTGAAATAAGATTACTATCTGTTAGATGGTTATAACATTTTTTCTATCTTACTAAATAAAAAATAAAAAATCGCGATGAGCGACCTGTTAATATTAATATTAAGGGCTCAAACTTTAACAGGTATTTTATTTCACCTTCCTGCAAGTATATATGATATTCGTAAAATAAAAAAAAAGTTGTTCTAAAATGACACACCCTAGTGCACAGGGTGTATAAAATAAAGCGTTACAAATTTTTATCTCTAAATATATTATTTGTAGAAAAAAATGTTTCAGACAAAATTTATAGGGTGTAAGAAGATCTATTTAGTGACTGTATTAGTTCGACCTTAGGTAGAGTCGTTAAAGTTAAGTCAGGGTCACTTTGAATTGTTTAAATTGGACCTCCTATTTTTTATTGCATATTCTTGTAGCCTCTGTTGTATCAAAAAGTAAATACTTTACGAGATATTCCATATTTTATATTAAAAATATCATGACAAACTTTGAAATATTAAGAAATTCTTAACAAAGAAGGGTTTTCATTGTAGTGTTTTGAAAACATTTTGACAAGGGCTACAAGAATATGCAATAAAAAATAACGATTTTACCTAAGGTTAAACTAATACAGTCAGTAAATAGATCTTTTTACACCTTACAACTTTTGTGTGAAACATTTTCCTCTACAAACAATATTTTTAGAAAAAGAAATTTGTAACGTTATATTTTATGTGTAATGTTATATTTTACATATGTATATGTTTGTATACAAACGCGCCTTGTATACAAACTTGCAATCTTGTTTTTTTAATTATAAAAATTTGGGTTATATTTATTTTTCTTGTCAACGTCATTTTATCTTCCTTTATAATTTATGGCAATGATTACATCTTAGTTTGCGTCTTCTATTCAGTGTTTTCATTCAAACTTGTTTCCATTGTGTCCCGCTGTCCTCAGTGTTTTTCTAATTTTTTTGTTTTGATTTAATTTTATTATTGGCAAATCTTATTTTATTCCTGGCCAATTGCGTTTAATTTTCTTGTTTTACATACAATACCACAAAATCTTATATTTTATGATTGTTTTTTTATGAAACTGCAGTTTGTAATCTGTGATAACATTCGTTAAGACATGTTCAATCTTCTGAGTTATGAAGTATTTGTTTTACTTTGTTTTCTGTTTCCTACAGTTCTTTCTTTTTTCAAATTTGGATGTACTCACAATTAATATTTACCATGATCACTTGAACATTAAGTGTATGTTTTCTTATTCTTTCATGCTATTGTCTATCCGATGTGGCGTCAGAAGCGATTTTTGTTAAAATAGCTTTGTGTAGCAAATGTATACATTCCAATTTTTATAAAGTAATATACATTTTCCGTAGCTTGTACATTTTAGTTTATATTGAAAAAATATGTGATTTTATGTTTATGATAATTATTTGCATTTTAACATTAGTATTTCTAAAGTTAACATGTGAGATATAGGTACTACTCAACAAAAAATAGAAAACTTTTTGTACTCTAAAAATTAGGCTATTTTTAAATCGCTGAAACTCGGCGAAAAATTATCGTAGACAAAAAAATTAAAAAAGCATTTTAAAGCTTAAAATTTTAATTTTAACGTGCTATTGGTAGTTTAAAAAATTTTTTTTATCTTCTTTGTTCTTGTGCTTTAAAAAAGAACACATTGTTTGTATGTCTGTGAAGTTGGCATATCATTTTTAGTCCAGTCATTTTAGGTTTTCTGTGCAAAAAAATTAGTAACCACTTTTTTCTTTTTTAATCGCTTTATTTCGTTGTTTTAAATAACATATTAAAAGTCTACAACGATACCGGGTGTGCTAAAAAAGTTATTCAAGATTCAAAGGTCACGAAAATCAGTTTTTTGCGAAAATCTCGTTTTGTATGGCTCGGAGGTCAATTAAGGTGGTTACAAAAAAGAAAGATTATGAAATTCTCTACAAAAATGGTTCTATTCATTTTTCACGTACGATAAACCGTTTGCGAAATACAAAGTGACGAATGTGTACGTCGAGCGTTGTATCCATTTCCGCACCATCTTTGAGGTAAGATACAAGGCGCGTTTTTTTTTCGTACCAAGCATTGGTCAGTATAGCCGTTTGAGTATCGCGAAAACATATTATTGTCATTTTATTTGGCTTCACAGTAATAATAATATTTTTACCATATTTTTCTATTAATTTTGTTTGGATCGTCATATCCGCAGGGACATCTTCTCCAAGCAAATCTCGCAGCTCTGCTAACGTGAATTGGCAATCATCGTGATTTTCGATGTAATAAAATATTTTTTCCATTTTCTTGGCGATTTGCATGTCGATCGGTCGGCCCATCTTGCTGCTTGTTGGATGTTTTAAAAATTGTACATAACAATTTTTATGATATTTAGCTTTTACAGCTCTTAAATCAAACACGAAGTTAATGCGATCTTTCACTATTCTGCCGAATCGGTCACCACGTGCATCCGCTGTTTTAATAATAGTGTCTTGAAATTGATTTGTACTCACATAACTTATAAGTGATCTACGTTGTTGTATTTTTTTTCTCTCAAGCGCTTTGTTGGCTGGTTCGGCACAAAACAAACACAATTTTTCAAAACTGAAGGAGCTCGACATTGATCGTCTTTTTCGCGGAGAACATTGAGATGTACTTAGGGCCTTCGTCGATGCATCGCCTTTTATATGCTTCAATACTGTTTTTATTAACGTAGTCTATTTGATCAACACATTCAGCATTTAACTAACGTTAATTCTGTGACTGTGCATGTGAGGTGTCGAATAAACTACGTTAATAAAAACAGTAGTCCTATTTGATCAACACATTCAGCATTTAACTAACGTTAATTCTGTGACTGTGCATGTGAGGTGTCGAATAGACTACGTTAATAAAAACAGTATTGAAGCATATAAAAGGCGATGCATCGACGAGGGCCCTAAGTACATCTCAATGTTCTCCGCGAAAAAGACGATCAATGTCGAGCTCCTTCAGTTTTGAAAAATTGTGTTTGTTTTGTGCCGAACCAGCCAACAAAGCGCTTGAGAGAAAAAAAAATACAACAACGTAGATCAATTATAAGTTATGTGAGTACAAATCAATTTCAAGACACTATTATTAAAACAGCAGATGCACGTGGTGACCGATTCGGCAGAATAGTGAAAGATCGCGTTAACTTCGTGTTTGATTTAAAAGCTGTAAAAGCTAAATATCATAAAAATTGTTATGTACAATTTTTAAAACATTCAACAAGCAGCAAGATAGGCCGACCAATCGACATGCAAATCGCCGAGAAAATGGAAAAAATATTTTATTACATCGAAAATCACGATGATTGCCAATTCACGTTAGCAGAGCTGCGAGATTTGCTTGGAGAAGATGCCCCTGCGGATATGACGATCCAAACAAAATTAATAGAAAAATATGGTAAAAATATTATTATTACTGTAAAGCCAAATAAAATGACAATAATATGTTTTCGCGATACTCAAACGGCTATACTGACCAATGCTTGGTATAAAAAAAAAAACCGCGCCTTGTATCTTACCTCAAAGGTAGTGCGGAAATGGATACAACGCTCGACGTACACATTCGTCATTTTGTATTTCGCAAACGGTTCATCGTACGTGAAAAATGAATAGAACCATTTTTGTAGAGAATTTCATAATCTTTCTTTTTTGTAACCACCTTAATTGACCTCCGAGCTATACAAAACGAGATTTTCGCAAAAAACTGATTTTCGTGATCCTTTGATCTTGAATAACTTTTTTAGCACACCCGGTATTGTTGTAGACTTTTAATATGTTATTTAAAACAATGAAATAAAGCGATTAAAAAAGAAAAAGTGGTTACTAATTTTTTTTGCACAAAAGCTATATTTTCGTCTAAAATGACTGGACTACAACGCGGAGTTCTCAGGAACCAGGAGCCTTAAAACATTTTTTTTATTAATAATTTTGCAGTTTGAGATTCATCTTTCCATTTATTGTTTCATATTAAAGATGTTATAAAGTGCACATTTTAATTTTGTCATGACACACTTTGCTTTATTATTGATTACGAAAGTAATATTATTGAAAAGAATTTAAATATCTGATTTGACATAGAATAGAAAAATACCATATTATATTATTTTTTAGGATATATCAATCATGCCAAAACGAAAATTGCTGTCAGAAATGTCTGACAGACACTACCGACGATTAAAATGCAATGCACGTAATATCGCAAGTGGCAATAAAATGAGTAACTTTCAAAAGATTTTGCTGAGATAGATGATTCTCAAAATTTAAACGATGTTACTGCACATGAAATTACTGATATTAATCGCGATGTTGATGAGGCAACAAATGTTGAATTAAGAAATGAACCGCCACAACAATATAATGATATTCTTGACAATGAAATTGTTGCATGTGATCTTGATCACAACAGTTCTAATTTGGAAAATTTATGTCCGACTGCACTCATTTTTAATAACGAGAAAAATGCTATCTCTACAAGTATGTCTGGTGTTCTGTCAATAAAAGAGGATTTAAAAAACTGGGCAGGAGAACATCAGGTAACACATACAGTAGTAACTGGATTATTGTCAGTTTTAAGAAAACATGGTTTTGAAAACCGTTTTACCGAAAAACTCTAAAACATTGATGAAAACACCAAGATATACATTCATACGGAAAGTTGCACCAGGGGAATACTTTCATAATGGCTTAAGATCAGGAATAATGGCGTTTCTACAAAAAAGTCAAGATGACATTGATTCAGTTCAAGTGCAAATCAGCACAGATGGACTACCCATTTCAAAATCCTCTACTAATCAATTGTGGCCTATTTTAGGCTCAGTGATACCTAGCCTTAGTGACATTTTTATAATTGGCTGTTATTTTGGTTCCAAAAAACCATATAATTGTAACGATTTTTGAATGATTTTGTGAAGAAGC
The DNA here is from genome assembly GCA_030770255.1 of Temnothorax ravouxi. Lineage (NCBI taxonomy): Eukaryota > Metazoa > Arthropoda > Insecta > Hymenoptera > Formicidae > Temnothorax > Temnothorax ravouxi. Next base: position 36,252 of record JASTWP010002791.1, read on the forward strand.
AAAAAATTCTTGTTACTGAAGGACTCGAATTTAGAGGAAAACATATATCTGTATCCATACATTCATTAATTGCTGATGCACCCGCAAAATCTTTTGTAACTGCCACGAAAGGACATACGGCTACTATAGTTGTGGTAAATGTACAA